>JAHXMU010000525.1:2836938-2862590 GCA_019455685.1 Philornis downsi | reverse complement strand
TCCAGCCCAAAATCCACACCACACAGTGACATGTTGAGGATGCATTTGCTTCTCGTGAATCACTCGAGGATTTTCCTCACCCCAAATGCGACAATTCTGCCTATTGATGAAGCCATCAAGATGGAAATGGGCCTCGTCACTGAAGATGATTTTATCGGCAAAATCCGCATTTTCATGTTGTCTCTCCAATACCCAATTAACTAACTCCCTTCGCTGTCCATGATCAGCTGGCTTCAGTTCCTGAGTCAGTTGAACTTTGTATGCATGAAGATGCAAATCTTTCGTCAAAATTCGCTGCATAGTGGATTTGGAGACACCAATTTGCTGAGCTCGATGTCGAATTGAGGTGGATGGAGTTTGAGCGACATCATCACGTACAGCTGCGGCATTTTCGATCTATCGATCTGGTCGAAGGCGCGTTGTTGCCTTTACATCACTAACAGACCCAGGTTTGCCAAATTTATCCATTAATATCTTTACAGTTGACAGTTTTGGAGCATTATTTTGACCCCAAAGTGATCGCAATTTGCGAACTGTAGCCGCAAAACTTTCACCATTTTGGTAAAACAATTTCACAATGAGAATGTGCATTCGTCTAGCGAAATGTCAAATAATGGCACTTCGAATGGCGCCAAATTTAAACCTTGCATTCTTGTTGGGACACCCTTTAACATGTATGTGTAATCCCTTCCAGGTATTAATAAAGCACCATTTACGTTTCTAATAAATAAATTTATGGGAAACAGTTTTGAGGCATTTTTAATTTATGTGAATTATGGAATGCTCGACTTTTGAGCCAACTGAAATAAACCCGGCTATATGTGTACGTTTTCCGTTGGACTTGCTTAAGATAACATTACCATCGGTTGGAGAAATGTAATGTTTGTTTATTACACAAATAGAAGTACGCCCTGCAAATCTGTTCATGAAAGCTGTTTTGTATATTACATAGCACTTATTGATTATTGGTTGTCAATTTTAGTCAATTTGAAAAATTAATTAAATTTAATTTCCAAAGAAATGCTACCCAATGGAAAGCATTCTTTGCAAGATTTGTGAATGTAAAGTATTTCCCAATTAACTTTGCTATGAGAATATTTCACATAAAACAGTTAAACAATGTTATATGTTATGCCTCTAGTAATCCATAGTACAAATTCAAAATTAAAACTGGTTTAGGAGCTATGAGCTACTAAAATTCTGCTTAAGAGCCACACTCCACACTGGAATTTACTTATGAAGTATAGCAAAGAATAGGACGGATATTCACAGTAACTATTTATGTCACTGATATTCACCAGCAATTACCGACACTCACATTGTTAGTATTAGAAATAAAAATTTTATATAACATACATTGGCCAATTTTGCACAAACTCAGCTTAACGAAATGTTAATAACACTTTCTTAAATGCATTAAATAAAATGTCCTTAGCTTTCGAGCTAATAGAAGAGTTGCACCTGCCATAATTCACATAATGCAGTAATATTCTCCTATCTACCCCACGAAACTTAATTTTGACCAACTATTGGAGAGTTCAGTAAGAATATTTTTAAAGACTCGCTAAGTTTTCTTTAGGAATATATCACATTCTTCCTTATAAAATAAATATACAGAGCCATAATTCTTGCCTTGTACTGGAAAAGTGTTACTCTTTCGTCCCATTGAGTTTTCACATATTTTACATGAATTCCTGCGAATTATTTTAGCCAAAAATATAAAACAAAAATCAATATTCACATCAGTTGTTGGCTAAACTGACTTACGATTCACGAAAATATCCACTAAGGTCTATTTGAATCAATATCATTCATACGTCATTGAAACAAACAACCGCCAATAAATTTCTCTAGCAATAACATAAATCATGCGTTATACAATCTAATAAGAAAAACGAAATGGCTTTAAAAGCAAAAGATTATAGTACACCAGCAAGTGCAAGGGTTGATAATAAATTCACCAATTTCGTAGAATTGCACAAAGTATTCTTTTTTATATAACACACATCATCGGTTAAATTCAATAACCCCAAACTTTTTTCAACAACTAGATAGAAGCTTTTTAACTTTTAAGTTCTACGTAAAACAATTTCATTATTGCAAAACTTGTGTCGGTATAATGATTAAACATATTAGAATTCACAAGTCTGAATATCCTCATGCCCATCTCGAAGCAACAGCTCTTCTATCACAAATGAGAGTAAAATAATTATGGTTTCTCCGTCATGTAACATAATTCAAATATAACAAAACACAGTATCTTGCATAAGCAGAATTTCTTATAACAATTTCACTAAATCTACATGATTACCTATTAATCATTTAAACACAAAATAGAAATTAGCCAAATAATTTGTCATTTGATAGCAGATGTGACGCATGATTGATAAAGAAAAAAAGATATTTTCAATATCATTCATACGCCATAGAATAAAACAAGCTCTTAGAACAGTAAGGAGATGATACACTATCAAATACCGGCGAAAACTTTAACCCTGCTCATGAAAATTATCACATGTTCGGTATGAAAGTGCATCCAAATTGTCCAAAAATATTCTAAAATGTGTTCGGAAAAAAGATGTGTTAGCACTTCAGTATTAGCGGCATTGTCATCTTCATCGTTAATAAAATATAAAAAAAACTCATTAAATATCACATTTGAATCAGTGAAAACAAACAATTGTTCAGCAGAAAAAGCTTTAATGGCACTGAGAAATAACTTAGAATTGACTATTATTTTCACGGGATTAAACCATGAGGAATAAACAGCGATAGAGATTCCGAATCAAAATTTAGCTCAAAATTAAAATTGGACAAAATTGGAAATAATTGTAGAATTTGCCATACTTCCGTACAAGCTTGACCTGGGGAATTAAAAGGATGATATTTGATCTTCGAAATCTACTTTAGTTTGCGATTCACGATCACGAGAGGAAACTTTCTAAATGATCTTTTATAGCTTCATATAACCACCCTGAATATTAAGGAGCACAATAGTTTTTCAAAGAATCTATGGTTCGAGACATCAAGGGCCACAAACATTTTCTAAAAGCCGACATTTTCCATTGCATTAGACCTAGAAACTATTGAGCAGAAACTAGGGGGAATTTTTGTCGCACCTGCTATCCACAATTTCGAAATGTAACATTGAATTAGGGCGTTAATATTTGAAAATAGTTTACTGAAACATAAACCAAAATCAATTTATGTTTTTCACCACAGTCACGTATAATTAATATTTATTAAGAACAGTAAAAATAATATCACTAATACGTTTGTTATTGACGCCTGCGGAATCTTCTTGAATAAAACACCTGCAATTCTTTCACTATTATGAAATTAGAAATTACATGAATTATAGTAATAATATGAAAATAATAAATAGGCAAATGTATGTATGAATTAAATGTTAGAAAGTTACAAACTAATTTTGTTACCACAATCCAGACAACAAATTCAAATTGAAAGTTTTTCTCAAATAGGTAAATGACATACCAAATCAGTTTCGTGGATAGTTTGATTATAATTTAAATAGTTATAGCAGGTACCTTTAAACAAAGTAGCTGTAAAATATTTTATATTTTTAAATTAATAACATTCTACCCCCATAAATGCATCCCTTAAAGATTCACGTATCGATTACTGTCATTTTTGGCAGGAGCCTCTTCGAGACTGCCAAATGTTATTGCAATACAGGAAAAGTGGTTCCACAGAGATCTTACTCAACTATACAATTTTACTGATCATTCGAATGTTCATTGTTTTAGGTCTGATGGATCTGGGGGCACATCCATATATGTCGTTGATAAACTGAAATATTCAGTAGACTATTGTGTTAGTGGAAATTTTGTTGATGTTATTGCCATTTCGTTTGATAATTTGAGCGTTGGGGAAAGCAATTAAGGATTTTATCACTCTACAGGTCACACTACAGGCCCACTAGCAAGTAAACCTGTTGTTATAGTGGGAGACACAAATATTGGTTTGTATAAAAATTAATCATTTAACGAATTGGATAACATGTTCTTAAATTATGATTGTCACAACTGTCACGAGCTAATTACAAAGGTAGAATGTAATACGTGCACTGACCACATCTTCAGCAATATTTTCTGGACAACTTTTGTTGGTTCAGTAGAATGTGATTAAACAGATCATAACATAGTGTGTTGTAAGATAAAATATAAGATTTTAGCCGCAGAAAGTGTAGAGAAAACGAAAAAGCATTGTGATATGATTAATATTGCGCCAGTGTCAGATACATCAGAAGATCAAGCTAATAATCTGACAGATGTAATCAATAGAGCTATTGCTTACTTAGCTAATGAGACGAAATATAAGAAACAGCTTAGATTTGCTCTGACTCTCTGGGTAAATGCAAATCTACGGAAGTTGATTTTGCTTCAAGAGAAATTACTTACTAAAAGAAGAAAAGCGAAAACTAATAAATATAATGAGCTGTTAAAAGATATCAGTAAGGTAAGCAAGGTAGGTATTTCGACAATCTGAATAAAGTTAATAACGATTCGAAAAATTGTTGGAATTTTTTAAACACTGTTTTGGAACGTAATGCAAATAAAGAAATACAGATTATTACAGAAGATGGACGACGAGTTGTTTGTGATCAGGAAAAAGCTGATCGTTTAAATCAATATTTTGTAGGATCTGTGCAAAGTTTTAAACAAGGAATTATGATATTTGTTGATGATAATTGCAACATATTATGGACTTTGAGGCAGAAAACAAGCAAGTTGTCTAGATTCTATATTCTTTTAATGAAAATGAGGTCATTGACGTGATTAATGATCTTAATATCAATGCTGCCCCGGGATATGATGGTATTATGCCGAAAATAATAGTTGAATGCAGCAACTATTTGTCTCAAGTATTAATGGACATTTTCAATAGAATAATTGCAAGTGCAAAATAGTCTCAAAATTAGTAAAACTATTGCTATTCCAAAAATTTTGAAAGCTATGTCTGTGGAAGAGTATGGTCCTATTGCAACCAACCAACAAGGTCGATCGCTAATCACCGGACAACTCGAGACTCATCAGAAGAAAACTACCGCCACTAGAAGGAAGTATAAGCAATGTCATCACTTTCACCGGAGGCAGTCGTGATCAAGCAGTCGAAGGAGAAGATTGTATAAGCATAGAAGTTTCGGCTTACTGTTCCTCAGCACAGAAGCTTCGGCTTACTGTTCCTCAGAACAGAAGATTCGGCTTACCGTTTCTCAGCACAGAAACTTCGGCTTACTGTTGATGAGCACAGAAGCTTCGGCTTACTGTTAATCAGCCCAGAAGATTCAACTTACTGTTCCTCAGCACAGAAGATTCGGCTTACTGTTCCTTAGCACTGAAGCTTCGGCTTACTGTTCCTCAGCACAGAAGATTCGGCTTACCGTTTCTCAGCACAGAAACTTCGGCTTGCTGTTCCTCAGCACAGAAGCTTCGGTTTACTGTTCCTCAGCACAGAAGCTTCGGCTTACTGTTACTCAGTACAGAGGTTTCGGCTTACTATTCCTCAGCACAGAAGCTTCGGCTTACTGTTCCTCAGCACAGAAGATTCGGCTTACTGTTCCTCAGCACAAAAGCTTCGGTTTACTGTTCCTCAGTACAGAAGCTTCGGCATACTGTTACTCAGTACGGAAGCTTCGGTTTACTGTTCCTCAGCACAGAAGCTTCGGCTTACTGTTACTCAGCATAGAAGCTTCGGCTTACTGTTCCTCAGCACAGAAGCTTCGGCTTACTGTTCCTCAGCACAGAAGCTTCGGCTTACTGTTCCTCAGGGCAGAAGCTTCGGCTTACTGTTCCTCAGCACAGAAGCTTCGGCTTACTGTTCCTCAGCACAGAAGCTCCGGCTTGCTGTTCCTCAGCACAGAAGCTTCGGTTTACTGTTCCTCAGCACAGAAACTTCGGCTTACTGTTACTCAGGACGGAGGCTTCGGCTTACTATTCCTCAGCACAGAAGCTTCGGCTTACTGTTACTCAGCACAGAAGCTTCGGCTTACTGTTCCTGAGCTTCTGTGCTGTGCTTACTGTTTGTAAGAATAGTTCGTAAGTTATATCAGATATATACCGCCGATCTGAACACAGCCCGATAAAGAAATCGTTGGACACTCTTTCCTAATTTCCCGATGACAACCGAATCCTACCGATTATCTTGATATAAACTAAAGCCCTGAACAAGGAGTTGATCTTTATCATTAAGTCGTTCAACAACTATACAAACATTTACTACAAATAATTGAATAAATGAAACCTCTATTCAGTAAATCTAAACCAAAGTAAATTTTGTATTTTATTTCTGAAAGGTTTATGGTCCTTCAGCTTAACCCAGGACACGACAATGCTACCTCAGCCCACGAATAAAATCATGTTACAAGCTATTTATGTGATAGAAAGCAATATGTACAAATTTGTAGGGCAAAGAGTGAATTATTTCTGTAAAATGAGGAGTGCAGCAAGGTAGTGCCTTGGGACTACTTCTGTGTTCTATTTATTTACATGATTTAAGTAATTTGAAGTTTAATGACCGGTTGTATATGCTTGTAGATAATATGTGTTGTTTATATTATTATTATGATATTTTATCCATATAAATATGATCTGGCTTTAAAAACCATGATGGAGAGAGACGTATCATTAATTTTTGACTAAACTAACTAAACTACCTAAACTAAACTAACTAAACTAGTTCGGCTTAGACCACGCTCGCATGGAATGGAAAACAATTTTAAACATTTATGCCGATGGTATGGCAACCACGGATGTTTCTGAAGTGAAGTACCTGGTTGTGACATTACAAAGCAATTTATGCTGGGAAATTCATATCAACAATATTAAGAAAAAATTGCTCCTGCTATTGGCATTTTATAAAAATTAAAATACATTTTGAATAGAAAACTAAACTAATTGTTTTCAACTCACTCGTTCAAAGTCATTTAAATTATTTAGCAATCGTAAATGGTCACAAAAATACTGCTGCTTTAAAAAGTTTACAGCCCATGCAAAATAAGGCACTTGAAAATACTGTTGATTTACCCATCCCATGCCCAAACTTATCGCTCTATAAGGATATAAACGTTCTTGTATTATGTACGTATATAAACTTTTAAATAAAATCGGATGCAGAATGATTGAATTTACACAAAATCAAGCTAATTTTTGCACAAAAAAATTTTAACATTTTGAAAGTTATGAGGTCCAGATTAGAGACTACTGAACAGCGTACAGAATATACATATATATGAATACATTAAATTACCAATCACCATTAAAAATGTGAACAAAATATATCCACATTTAAAAAGAATGTGAAGGATTAGCTAAAAAAAATTGCAGATGCTTCTTATGTAATTCCAATATTTTCAAAAAATATGAACTCTTAACTAACATTAACATAACTCATTTTTTAAAATATTTCACTTGAAATTGTGTATTGTAGTTAGCGTACACGTGAAACTTGTTGCCAGCATGCCTCAATAATGACCTCTGGTGCTGAAGCCAAATATTATATTACTATATATTGTACAGAATTTTAAATAAACCTCGTGAGAGGACTGTTTCAAAAGAAAAAATAATAATAAGCCTGATGATATTCTAATTTCCCGTAACGCCATCCTTACCCAAGTGTAGTTCTATGATCCGACCTAGTCTCCACTTCGAATGAGGGAAATCGGGGTCAATTATGCACATCACTATTCTAACGGCTATCAGTTTTAACGGCAAGCAATACTTTGTTCTTTTTGTTAAGTCCGGCAAACATTTTTGGATCTAACGTTGTCACCAAGCATTTCTCCATTTCTCCATTTACGGACACATAAAGTACTGGGATCATAAGAAGAAGGTGTTTGCGTAGAATTTGTACAACCTAGTAGGAAATGGTTGAGTGTAAGTGGTTCTGGATTGCAAATTGAAATAGGTAATGGCGTTAAGGGTCTTGAATTAACACTACTTTCTGTTTCAATTAATAAACTTTTCAAAATTTCAAGACAAAGTGTTTTCTCTTTGGCTATTATAGAAAACATTTTCTTCGCTGACTTAGCTAGTCTTTCCTATGCACCACCTTGCCTGGGATTTACTGGCGTATTGAGCACCCATTTTGTACCTAAGGGAGCTAATTTGGCTATTATATCAACATCATTAATTTGTTTCGGTTGTTGCAGGACGATTTTTGCAGAATTGACAGCTACTTTCAGCGAATTTCATGCGTAGTTCTATAAGTAATGACTACTTTTATTGGATTAAGGAGAGCATTTTATTTTATACGACATGTCGTTCATTAATTTTTTAATACATTCAATTACACTAAATTTTAGCAAAAGTTTCTGAGGTAAACTAATTCTAATACTAACTCTTTAACTGCTTAGTACATTAACATAACTTTCACAATTCACATAAAGTGGGGATCTTCTCGCAATTGTTTTTTTTGCAATTGAACAAAGTGCTTCAGATTAAACCCGTTGAACATCTAGATTTCTTTTAAAAATTGAGATCAAGTTAAACTGTTTAAACTTTCAAAAATTCTTTCAAAAATATATATTAATATAGGGTTATCCACTTTTCGGTTTCAACAGCAAAGTTAAATGAAACACACACAAAGCTTTGATTTCGATCAAACTTGTATCGCATTTTCATTTTTGGGCCTTGTTATTATACACGAAATACAATATCATTTAGATGACTGCCTCTGAATTGGTTGCACTTTTTCCGGATTCAATGGCTTTTCCACGTTCACTTCTGGGTTCTCCGATCCCCATATGCGACAGTTTTGCTTATTGACGTAATCACCGGGTGAGAAATGAACGAAAGCCCACGTTTGATTCACCACTTTGCGTTTTAACTATTTTTACGTGCTCTTCCTTTCCTTCCACTAAATACATAACAGCGAAAAACAGCTGAAATCTCTGCCAAGCCGGCGGTTTTTAAGCTAAAATATGGATAACCCTGTATTTCTCAAAAAATAAACACAATTGCCTTCGTTGAATTTTCTCGATTATAATAAATTACTCATATACTAATATACTCATACTACTAATATTATTGGGTTGTTCGGCAAGTTTGTTCGGAAAACTCGTTCGGTTAATTCGTTAGTTCACCATACCTCATGACGTAGAGGTCCTTCAAACACTATCATAACTTCTTCCCAACCCTTCCCCAAACTGTTTACTATTGTTTACTTGTATTCTTGTTCGAGTTGTGAGTGGTTAAAGCGTTTTAAAAATAAGTTTCTGAAAGTGGAACAAATGAGCGAAAAAGGGAAATCCAGACATATTATGCTGTATTATTTCCGAAAAGGAAAAACGACTGCTAAAGCCAACCGAAAAATAAAAAAAAGAACTTGCCAGAAATGGCTTAAAAGATTTAATACGGGCGACTACTCCATAACGGATGCTTCCAGATCAAGACAACCAAAAGAAATTGCTTCCGAGGAGGTGAGAAATTTAATTATTGTTAATTTCCGTGCAACAGTTAGGGAAATAGCAGAAATATTGAAAAAAATCAGATTCAAGCGTTCACGGAGTTTATGATTTCGGATGTTTATGACTCGGACGTGTGGGTACCTCACTCTCTCACCGAGGCCTTACACTGCCTGGCTGAACTGTCAGAGCCTCGCCCACCGTACTCTCCAGATGTCGTCCTGTTCGACTATCACATACTTCGCAGTCTGAGCAGTCGCTTGAAGGATTTGAATTTCTATAAAGATGAGGAAGTGAAAAATCGAATTGAACGTTTTTTTTTTCAGAAAACCCACGCGAGTTTTATGAGAGAAGAATTAAAAAGCTCCCAGAGAGGTGAGAAGAAGTTTTTAAAAACGAGGGAGATTATATAATAGATTAAAATAATTGTTTTCTTGTATATAAATTTCTTTAAAAACTGAACGAACTTTCCGAACCGCCTGATATTTTATCCAAAAATGCAAAGTGGATTTTATATTATTGCGACTTTTACGTATGATTGATATTACATATATATATATTATTCGTCTTTATTCATTATTAGTTATTATTACTATTATTTTATTATTATTATTGTTATTTAATTCAATATCACTTATACGTCACCGAACCAAATGACCGACGAGAGAGTTGTGATATAACTCATGCGTCATAAAATCAAATAAGAAAGAAACTCTAAATGTGCTTTAAAACAGTTAAAGAAAGACGAATTCCCATTAAAGTAGGTATGAGAGGGCTTCTTGAATTCAGTGGACTTACAACCACTCTATTTTTAGACTCACTGAGAGAAACGTATTGTTTAATGACAATTCCGAACATAAGTTTGTTAAGCTTTGTTAAATACATCGAGATGATCACCACTCAAGGAAGCATAAATGATTCCATCAAGTCTAAAACGCACGTCCACAGGTACGACAGTTGCTTGTAATAACCTTTGAGGGGAACGGATAGCCCTTGGCAGTAGTTACAGATTTTAATGGTAAATACACTAATTAGAATCACATGTAATAGACGTATTCATATAACTTATTATTAATTAATCTTCGTTACGACGTTCCTAATTATTGGTAAAAGATTGTAGCCTAAAACATTCGTTAGTAAATTTCATTTAGTGAAACATTCCTATGATTTCAAGCCAATTGTTAAAAAAATTGTTCAAGTTATCACTAAAAGAATACATTTTCATCGTAGGGGATGACTGCCTTAATTATTTTACATGAGAATCGACCTGCCCTAACATACACCATTGCTATTCGTTTTTAGTTATATTTTTTGGTCGTATTAAATACTCCCAAATGTGTACGTTGCAAAAAATAAACGTTGCTTTAAGAGATTTTTACCCTCTCTTGCCCTCAATAATGATGTTACTAAATCCATATAATTTCTTCAATAACTTTATCACAAAATAGAAGGAAATTAAAATTTAATTTATTTAACGAGTTTATTGAATCATGATTGATAAGAAAAATATTTTAAAAAAATCGATATCAACCATACGTCGTAGAACTCAGTGCTTTAAGGGAATTAAAGATGTATCAGACCTTTTAAAAAAACTGTAATTCGGGAAAATTGCTAAACGTTTAGTATGAAAACTCGTCTAAATTATCCGTAAAAGATACATATTAATAAATGTTAAATTTTTCAGAGAAATCCAATAGTTTGCCACCTTATTTAGTCACTGGCATTAGAAAAATATGACTCATGTGCAACAAAACTTATTATTGGTATTAGTGGAAATAAGTAATTAGCCAACAGAAAGAGATTTAACAACACCGAGGAAAAACTTAGCAATGAAACTCATCAGAATCAAACTGTATGAAATGAATAGCTATTGAGCCTCCAAGACCAGAATCCGAAATCCCCAAAACTATTTAAAAATATTCTATGTAAAAATCCCGTTTTGTTACGAAATTTCAATAGCAATGACTATTTCCCGACGTACAGGCTAGCGTAGCAAAGTGTATTTAGTGTCAAGCTAGTTTTAGTTGATCAGATAACCAAGCATATAAAGTCGAAATATTACGCTTGCTTGCCTATGTAGCAAATCCATACAAAATAAACTGTATCTCATTCTAACGCAAGTTCGCTGTCCCACCCTCTATACCCACAATATTTTTACTAAGTCTTTAGGGTTTCCTTTCCTAAAATATGGCAAAAAATTCAGCTACGATATAAAGGGTAATACTGTAATTGTAGTTTTTTTTTTAAATCGAATAAAACACTCAAATTTCCGTCATATATGTATTAACATTTTTTATCCGGATCCGTTCAGCAAGAAATGAGCCTCATTGCTGAACACAATTTTTCGATAAAATAGCGGATTTTCATTGAATTTTTGCAAGGCCCATTCACCAAAAATTAAACGTTTTATAGGCTTTCAAACCCAAATCGACGTGTAAAATTTTCCTTGTGGTTGAGTAACGCATGCCCAATCGCTGAGAGCGGTGACGAATTGACACTTCACGAGCGTCATTAACACTGGTCGCTAAGGCTGTAATATTTACTTCGGTAGGCACTCTACGCATGCGAGTCGATGGTTTTATGTCCAACAAAGTAAATTTGGTGCGAAATTTGGAGATAACAGCATGAATTTTTAATTCAGCAGGTCGATTATGACGACCATAAAATGGCCGTATCAAACGATGCACATTCGTCAGAGAGCAAGAATTTTGTTAATAAATTTCAACGATGTGCAATCGTTGGTCGTTCGTTAGCCTTTCCATGATGAAATGGCAGAGTATACTGTACACTTTTCACTTTGACAGATGACGTTTGGACCCCTTACCAACCAGCGCTGCCAACCTGAAGAACTTAAATCTTAAAAAATCGCCCTGTCCTTATATGATGATATAATTATGTCATGACGCATGATTGATAAAAAAATATGTATATAAAATATATAGATATATGTACTCATATATGTATAAATATGTAAAGTTACAATATTACTCATACGTATACAATAAAACAAGCAAATAGCTGCGTGTTTTTAGAGAAACTTTACTTGTTAGATAAATTGTAACTCATTATTCATAAAAAGTAATTGAAATAATAAAAATTGTATACTATTATGTGTGGGAAAAAAGTATGAATAATTATAGCGCTTTGTGATTCATATTTCGGAAAGTGAGAAAAACACTACGACATTTTTTTAAAGATCTTATTTTCCATCGAATTTAATCCAGTATGTAAGATATAAATGTGCGGCCTATTTCGATGGAAAAAAGCAACATTACATAAAACTCACTACTTTTAAAGCATTAGCGATATTTTGTTTTATTTATGATTATCAATGGCATTATACTTGGACCATGACATCATTCAAATGTTCACGGCTTCTTTGGATGCTGCGAAATCGGGGAAATTAAATTGTCGATGACTGTGCCGAGTTCGGACATAGCCTATGGGTTGTGTTAGCTTTGAGAGTGCCGGTCATGTGGGGCTTCTTGACATAGAACTTGCCAAATAACAAAATGAAAACCACATCAAAAATTTTAGCATGGTCGGTGGCCAGTTCATGTCGCTTCTGTTCCTGCAACACACAGCACCGCCTTGTCGCAACCGCATCCACATCATCCACTTTTGCCCAGAAGAATGATTTCGCCATATCATCAAGTTTTGCCCGCAAGAAAGAATTTCATCGATCGGTAGCCCTCTTCGCTGATGAGGGTTCGATGATACCGCCGGCGCTCGCCAACCCTACCAAATGGTAACTTTCTGTGGTTGCACTGCCTCTCTGAAGACTTCGTGTGAATTGACGTAGTTCCAAATTCGCCATAAGTTAAAAAATTGCACAAAATCGTGAAATTGTGGCTTCGTTGCCAGAGAAAAAAAGAAAAGTTTTGGAATTTTCACGTTTTATCACTTCGACATATTTTTCGATGTGTTAACTGGTCGTAGTAATTCATAAAAACATAACTAACATGAACGGCGTGTATCCTCTCCTCCCTGTTGGAAAATCCTCTTATGTTGGATTGGCCATAAACATTTAATTTTCGAATTTTTCTTTCCAAATTATCTGGAATATTACGATTTAATTCCCATCTGCTCAATATAAACAATTCGATAGTTACGTTTACTTCCACAAATTAGCACAAATCATGCTACAAGAACGTCAGTCAGAAAATAATATCCCTCTCTCCAAAGTGCTAATTCAATTTCCTTTCCCTGTAAATCAAAAATCATTCGACAGTTATTCTTCGTATCGTTGCAGAATCTATATCGCTCATACGACATTACAATATTATAATATAACAGCATAATAGGTATACCTTGGTGACCGTCGCTGCTAATAACAATTCGTTTGTTTTTAGCTTTCCCAGTAATTTTCTTTTCTTTTTCCTTTTTTTATTTTTTGCAAAATTTCTTTACAATTTCTTCTGTATATTTGAGCCATTGAACGCGTATGATTAATGGCAATCACTGCTTTTGTGCATCATTCACAAAATTAATTACACTCAAAAGCCAGGTGCTCTAATTTGGTGAAGAACCAAATTTGTATGCTAAGTTTAAACAAAAGATTTCCCTGAAAAGTAAATTGAAAAAATAATAAGAATGAAATGAGAATAAATTTGTAGCTTCACATTTTTTTCGTTTTGGTATTACTGTCAATATTAATGATGTTCTTATTAACTTATTTATGCAATAAGAAGAGGTAGAACAGAAAATAAACAAATAAACACAACAAGCCACCACTCTACAAACAAAAGCATTATAAGCTGATGCAAAAGCATTGACTCCCTTTCCCAGACCATTACCAGAAGCAATGAAAACCGTCTATTACCCAGGACGGACCAAGTAAAAGACCGACATTATGTCAAAGCAAAAACGGTTCTATATTAAAATTCTACTGAACGTTGTATATCGTTGGGATAGGTATGTTTGCTTGTGCATATGCAATATTTGCTTGAAACAATCTTTTCAGCTTATGGCTGTTTGCCTTGATACCAATTTGTATATATAATAAAACAATAATGACATTTAAAAAAACCGACTGACGATACCGGGGACGATAATGTTAATCAGAGTAACGTCAAGGGATACTTGAGGTGTACTTGAGCATTCATGGTTTTACCTGTTGCAAGATTACTAAAAAGAATTTAGTTATTCGTATCATAGCAGAAGCTAAAGTAGTCAGGTTTTTGTGTAACTTTCGTTGTACTTCAAATCTTACGGGCTATCGTTTTAAGTTGAAGGAGTTTCTCTGTAGTACAAGTGGGGAAAAGAAGAAACTGCAACATTATTTTGCCAGGAAAATATCGAAAGCCTTTGTAGACCTTAAAAGCTGTTACAGAATTAAACATTTGTTCCTGAAAAGATATTATGCCGAGAACAATGCCAAATTATTTATTATATTCCACAATGTTCCTTACACTGACAGTCGCATGTCACCAACAATTTCTGTTTCTTACAAATTTTCCTTCAATGTGATGTGCTTTCTCTTATCTCCTAATGAGTCAGGGTACACAAAACGTGTCTTTTACACATAGGATAGCGTGATTCGAATAATAAACGTAGCCGTTTGTTCTTCGAAAATGGTCTCATATTGCAGCCAATGTGACATCTTTTGACGCAGTAAGTTGACCGGAGATGACGCAGGCCATGCCATTCCAAATACAAAGGTCTTCAAAACATAGCCAATGAGATAGCAAAGTTAGCAACATATGGAGTGATTTTTTAAGATTTAAGTTCTTCAGGTTGGCAGCACTGGTGGTGATATCCAAACGTTTTCTGTCAAAGTGAAAAGTGTACAGTATACTCTGCCATTTCATTATGGAAAGGCTAACAAACGAGCAACGATTGCAAATCGTCGAAATTTATTATCGAAATTCGTACTCTGTGACAAATCGACCTGCTGAATCAACAATTCGTGCTGTTATCTCCAAATTTCGCACCAAATTTACTTTGTTGGACATAAAACCATTGACTCACATGCGTAGAGTGCGTACCGTAGAAAATATTACAGCCGTAGCGACCAGTGTTAATGACGCTCGTGAAGTGTCAATTCGTCGCCGTTTTCAGCGATTGGGCATGTGTTACTTAACCACAAAGAAAATTTTACACGTCGATTTGGGTTTCAAAGCCTATAAAATTCAACCCACGAAAGAATTGAAGCCGAATGACCTACCACAACGTCTAATTTTTGGTGAATGGGCCTTGCAAAAAGTCAATGAAAATCCACTGTTTTATCGAAAAATTGTGTTCAGCAATGAGGCTCATTTCTTGCTGAACGGATATGTACAAAAGCAATACTGTCACATCTGGAGTGATGAACAGCCACATGTCACACATAAATTATCGATGCATCCCGAAAAAACGACAGTCTGATGTGGTTTATGGGCTGGTGACATCATCGGTCCATTTTTCTTTAAAGATGACCGTGGAAGAAACGTTACCGTTAACGGCGAACGATATCGAACCATGATATGCGTTTTTTTTTTTTTTTTGCCCCAATTAACTGAATTGAAATGGGTTGACATGGTTTCACCAAGATGGTGCAACATGCTACGCTGATCGTGAAACAATGGATACGTTGAGGGATGAATTTTGTGAGCAGCTTTTCTCTCGATTTAGGGCTGGGAGGAGGCCCCCAAGATCTGATCCGACCCGATCTAACGCCTCTTGATTATTTATTGTGGGGTTATGTCAAGTCGTTAGTCAATGCGGACAAGTCGAACACCATTGAAGCCTTACAGGGTAACATAACACGCGTTATTCGAGGAATACAGGCCGAAATGATCGAAAAATTGGACCATCCGAATGGACATTTTGAGACGGAACAGCGGACAACATTTACATGAAATTATCTTTAAAAATTAAAAGGCAAAGACCAATTTCTCGATTTCAATAAATAATTTTAATATATGATGCAAATTTGAGGGTTTTGTTCGATTTTGAAAAAGACTACGATAAAAAAATCTCCCCATATTTATACAAACTGGGAAAGAAAATAGTCGAAGTCGCCGTTAAACAGTAGGTCCTGTTAAGTTAGTCACATTTTAATGTATGCAAGCTCACTGAATATGAAAAGCCCTCTTACATCTCGTTCATAATATGCATGAGAATGAGTTAGTTCTATGA
Organism: Philornis downsi; assembly: GCA_019455685.1. NCBI lineage: Eukaryota > Metazoa > Arthropoda > Insecta > Diptera > Muscidae > Philornis > Philornis downsi. The sequence goes on along the minus strand of JAHXMU010000525.1, from coordinate 2,846,047 downwards.
CACTGACATAACAAAATTCTTGACTCCACTTTAGCCATGGTGAAGTTGGGTTCGCTCTCATCCAAATTATTTGTTTCAGTCATGAACCGCCACTGAATTGAAATCAAATCAGAAAATAATTCGGATTTATTTTCATTTCTGGTATCCAAATCAAATATATGCACAATTTTGAATCCGATTCCGGCAACATAATCAAAATTCTATTTAAAATTGTTTTTCTGTTTCATACATTTAAAACGAAATTATAAATAATTTTTATTTACACCCAAGTAAAATTAAAACTAATATTGATTTCGATTCTGTTTATGATGCGTTTTGTTTGTGTTTCATTTGAAATTTTTAAATTTTTGAGTAGCTCTGCAATTTGGCTTTAAATAAATTTACAATATCAAAACCGAAACGAAACTGAACTTTCATGAAGGTGCCTGATTTCGATAAATAAAGACTATACTCGTATGGTACACTGCATCCATGTTGACAACTATAACTTCGGAATGGTCTACGATTTTATCTAACAAATCAAGCGATATTAGCTTAGAAATTTGAAAAAGAAAGCGCTTTTATGGACTCAGCAAACGATTTAATGGCAAAGAACCATCAATGAACACAAATCCAACAGCACCGAGGAAGGTTTTCCCTTGGAAAGTGAAGTAAAGCAAGCGGGTTTTAAGTAAAAAAAAGATGGATAAGTCGACGATATTTATTAAATTCAATAAAAACGTAAACAATCTAAAATTTAAATGCAATAAAAGTGAATTATAATGCTATTTTTATGAACTCTTATTATTGAATATTATTGAAATAAACGAAAAAATTTTGAATACCTAACCAAGCAAAATAGTTCAAAACAAACTACAGGGTGGCGCAATATAACGTGCATATTGCATCATCTTTTTTTGCGGGGTAGAAAAGGCGCGGGCGGTGGGGGCGCCTACATCGTTGGGTTGGCGGGCTCATGGAGTTTTAGTCGCTTTGAATCACTTCGATGGGAAGCGTCGCGCATTTTGCGTGCGCGCATTTTACTAGAACTCTCGTTCATATATTGCTACTAGGCGACTATATTGTGCTGAACATGGACTACGGCGAATTAGTGAAGCTCCGAGTGCTAATTTAATTAAAATTCGGGTAAAGCGTTTTGAAGAGACCGGTTCAACATTTAAACCACAAGCAAATTGTCGCCCAAGAACGTCTAGGACCGAAGACAATGTTGAGAGAGTTATGGAGTCAGTACGAGGAACTCCACAAATGTCGACTCGCAAGAGATCGTCTGTCTTACAATTATCGCGACGAGGTTTGCAACGAATTTTAACATTGGATCTTAAACTGCATCCATATAAGCTGCAATTAACACAAGAATTGAAAGAGTCTGACTTCATAGCAAGGCTCACATTTGCTAATGAAATGCTTAATCGATTTTTCAATTTTGACAATATCCTTTTCTCTGACGAGGCTCATTTCCCTATGAATTGTCGTTACTGGAACAGTGAAAATCCCAAAATCAAACACCAGAAACCATTGCATAGTCCTAAAGTGACAGTATGGGCAGCAATCTCTGGCAGAGGAATAATTGGTCCTTTTTTCTTCGAAAATGCACGGAGCCAAAACGTCACGGTTAATACGGAACGGTATGTTGAGATGTTCGGCGCATTTTTGGCTCCAGAAATTGAAAGTTCAAGTATAGTGAATTCCAGAACTTGGTTCCAACAAGATGGAGCTACCTGTCACACATCAAATGACTCCATGGCGGTGGTGAAGCAGATGTTCCCTGGCAGACTGATTTCGCAAAGAGGTGATATAACATGGCCCCACGTAGTCCAGACTTGACGCCTCTTGACTTTTTTTTTTTTTGTGGGGATACCTCAAACACAAAGTCTACAGGAATAATCCAAGAAACTTCGTTCAGCCCAAGTAGAATATCCGTGGTGAAATGGCAGCCATTACACTAGTATTACTGAAGAAAGTTTTCAATAATTTTCGTTTGCGGTTAGAAGAGTGCCGTCGTAGAGAGGGTCACTATTCACATGATGTTATTTTTAAAAAATAAACTCCATTTATTACTCTACAATGCCTTAGATTTATTTTAACCATACCTTTTGTATTTATTTTTTAATCTATTTTTTAAATATGCACGTTCTATTGCGCCACCCTGTATTTAAAATTATAAGCGAAATCTTCAGAAACTTGCCGGAATCACCGCTGTCACAACGTGCGAATAGCAACCATTAACCATCATTATTACGTAGAGGTGCTATCTAACTGGGATTCTAATCCATTTTTCAGCAATTTTCTCGGACAGGCATCAACCGGAATCTGACAGCAAAAGATTAAATAAAGGGCGGTTATTTTTGGCTTCTTTTTAAACTTACCTTGATATAAAAGAACAAAAGATACGCGAGGCAGGATTGAGCTCAGGCATATCATCGTAGGAATACATATAATCGGTGTTCAAACCCCATAGGAATGAGGTTCTTGTCCTAAATGTAACAGCAGGCAGGATTTTCGAAACTTTGCTCATCTATCAAAGTTTCTGAGAACATTGCCCGAATCTATATATTCAAACCTATGATCACAATATTCATTTGAAAGTTAGAGTAAAAAAAACCCATTATTTTTACAATTGGCGGCTTTAGTAATCCGTATCTAATGTTGTATAAGTGCGATAGGTTCACGCTAGATGGCGTTTAAAAGAAAAACTTTTTCCCATCAAATTGTAAGTACTGTTTCGATTACCCAGAGGCTAAACATTGCACACAAAAACCGTTTGGAATCACTTGAATAAGACTGGATACAAAAAGTTGATGTGTGGATGCCACACAAGTTAATGCTTGAAAATCTCATAGACCGAATTTCTATCTGTAAATCAATGCTGAAGCGTACCAAATTCGACTTTTTTTTGAAACGGGATCGGAAGAGTGGATCAGGTAAGGCGGCATCAAGTGAAAATTGTCGCGATCACTGTGATAGCTGTGAGTCGTCACAAACGGTGGCCAAGCCAAGAAGATTTTGCAGCGTATTTAGTGGAACTGGCAGGAGAATTATTTACTATAAGCTTCGAATTTGAGCTATTTACAATTGAACCATTTGAAGGGAGAGAAATTGTGCACCATCAGGACGATACCAGGCCACATCCATCGATAATTACACGCCATAAACTCAGGGAGTTTGGTGCGGAGGTCCTGGCACCAAGTGATTGCCGTCTATGGGGAATGGTAAAAAATTCGTGTGTGTGAAGAAGCTTATGACAATCGACTGCCCCAGATTTTCGCCAAAAGGAACTGGGGTTTTTACAAGAGATGCATAATTAATTTACCATAAAAGAGGCAAGAACTTATCAAACCAAATGGTGTATATGTGAACTATATCAGTGCATATTTGAATTAAATAACGCCTTCAATGTCATGCAGAAACCCTGTAAGTATATTTGTACCAAACCAATCAGGTTTTATTCGTTTTTGACTCATAATAATTGTAAAAATTTTCTTTTAAATTAAACTTCCTTGTCTGAAATCTCGTCTTTTAAAAACAATGTCTTTTCGAGTAATTCATAAATCGGAGAACAAACGTTAGCGTTTGTGCTAAGGGGGGAAGAATCGATTGGTCCCAGCGTTTGGAGAGAGTTTAATAATAGCGGTAGATGTGGATTCCAATCGATCTTCAGCACAGTTATTGTCAGGATGTGGACTGCATCTTTCGTGGTAGAAAAAGCAACTTTCATATGTTGGCTGCGGGAATTGCGGAAAGCCTTAGATTCTTACAATTTCTCGTACAATAAGAAATTGTACTAGGATTTAGATAGGAAAAGGAGACCAGAAATTAAACTCCAATAGATTACAAATAGTGACGAGATCATTGAGGGTCTCAAACTATACCTTATCACATAACCCTTACGAAATGATTGATGAACAGCAGAAATTCGGTCTACGTCATATTCAAAATGAGGATAGCAAATTACCGCTCGCTATGATGTAATGCAAAGAAGTGTCACTTTTGGCTTACTAACTTAATTTTTCAGTTTATAATTTATAAAGGGTGGCGCATAAGTAACGTTAACAGCGACTATATTGAATGCGTTCTTGTGCATCATTTGATTTTAGCTCGTGAACCAATTGCATCTTATATGGGAAAAGATGTAACATAAGTAAAATTCTTTGCAAAGACCGCCGAGATAACTCTAATTGCTGAGAACGTTGCCTAGTGGAAGTTTCGGGGTTTTCCTCAATACTTTCTTGCACTCGAGCAATGGTCACTTCATTTCGAACTACATGAGATCTTCCAGCACGCGGTAGATCACAGACAGCCCCTTGTTGCCCAAAACGCTAAACTAATCGGTAAATTATAGGAGCGCTAGGAGCATTTCGAAAATGAAAGAAATTTCGATATGATCTGAATAATCGAATGCTCTGACTTTCAAAGTAAAATTGAAAAGCTTGGGTTCTTTGTTCTGTGCTGAGTCTTTCCATCATAAATTTCCCAATTATTATTTAGTTGATTCTGTAAAGAGACGAAAAAAACGACTTAAACAAAAACTGTATTCACTGATCAAATCTCAGCGTTACTTATGCGCCACCCTATATTTTTATAATTCATTGTACGAATTAATTCACAATAGGTGAGTACATTTTACACCATAGATAAAACAAAAGTAATTCACGATTGCGTACGTACTGTTGCATTAATTTGCAGTTCAATTTAAATACATTTTGAAGCACAAATTGAGTTTTAAGTAATGTCTTTCCAAATTATTACGAAAAAAGTACAAATATCGTAAGTTTATACAATCGGTTTTGTCAAAAAACCGGTATTTGAATACTCTGCTCTACGCCAACGATGACACCCTATGACGACCATGTTGCTGTAGCTGCAAAGACATTAGTAAAGACATCTTGTCTCTGATAGCGGTTGTTATCCCAGCGATTCCACTACCACTACAGATGATATTGGCGGTTGTTGTTCTTTGCCGCGCCGTTTTTCTCTGTCTTTGGTTTACGTAACGCATACAAATATTTGTGGCAGCGGCTTCTTAGCTAAGCTTTCTTCCTCTTGGCATTATTTATTTATAACTATTGCAGATGTTGTTTATCTCTAACTTTTTGCTTTTCTTTTTCTTGCTAAGAGTTTTTGTTAGTTTTCTTGTACTGTTCCTTCAATGGGAATCAGTTTTCTATTCAGTTTTTAGTTAATCAGCTCAAGAAAATATTAAACTAGCAAAGACGTTGATTGAGAAGTGGGGACGAGAGATTCAAAACTTCTGTGGTAGTGAAATAACTTATGATGGAAATGGCATGCAAAAGGTTTTAATATGTGAACGGTGACTAAGCGATTTTGTGCTTTCATTTACTAAAGTTATATTTTTGATTAATAATAAATAACATTTTCTTATTTAAGAAATATTTACATACATTCATATATACATATACATATATAGGTATGTTAGGGCGGACCTTATTTTTCAACTTTCTAAAGGTTTAGCTCCCAACACTTTATCTTGTTCCAATGAACAAAACAGCGATATGTGCAGAATTAAAGCTCAATTGCAAGGCGACCCACATCGGCAATGGGTATATACATGGTAGGCCATAAGGGTACTGGCGGTTAAAATATTCAATTTAAAAAAAACTACGAAACATAAAAAAAATATATTTGTATTTTTAAAAAGTAGAAGCATGGGAATTTTTAAGACTTAAAAATAATGTTGTCCAAATGGCTTCCCTCGGCTGCTTGACACTCTTGGAACCGAAGTTCCTCTTCAACTGCTCTAAATTGGTCGGATTATTCTCGTAGACTACCGATTTGAGGTAGCCCCATAGAAAATAATCGCATGGAGAGAGATCGGGGCTACGTGGGGCCATTCAATATCCCCCCTTTTCGAAATGAGTTTCCCAGGAAAAACATTTTTCAGCAGCTCTATGGATACCCTAGCCGTATGACATGTGGCCCCATTCTGTTGGAACCACATCCTCGAGGTATTGCCTTGAAGTTCTTGCAAAGCTGGCACCAAAAAGTCAGCTAGCATGTTGCAATAATTGTTCGCTCTAACCGTCGTGAACTGAAACACGAACACGCTCCACAATGTCGGCTGATCTTGCAGAAACTGGGCGACCACGAACCGTAATTGGTACTGTTGAGCCGGTTATTTCCAACATTCTGATCCATTTTCGTATCACATTGGCGCTTGGAATTTCATTTAAATCGTGTAAACCGTGTTCATGCCAATACAAACGTCGTGCAGTAATCACAGATTTATTGTTTTCGTAATATGCTCGGACATAAAATGCACGCTGCACTCCCGTGTACGGCTCCATAGCGACTAAATTTCCAGGAAGCGGCATAGTGAACAACATATCCCCCCGCCACCCCGCGCCGCGCGTTACCGTGAAATTGAATATTTAAGCCGCCAACACCCTTATAGCCCACCCGTTATATAAAAATCAATTGCTGTGCGTTAGTCTCGCTAAAGCTCGAGAACGGTTGGACCGATTTGGCTCATTTTGGTCTTAAATTATTAGTAGAGTATTCCGGAAGGTTTAAAAGGTTTTATTTGAAGTGATAGATGGCGTTGGAAATGAGATTTTCGCAATTAATTTTTTTTTTTACCACATTAACATTGAATTTAATAAGGTATTCTAATTTGAAAAGTAACTACTAATACAAAAGGCATTTTGAAGGCAAAACAACGTTTGCCGGTTCAGCTAGTAAACTTTTAAAATTTTCAAAATTTCATGTTTTCAAAGACCCACAACTTTCCGATTTTATTAAAAAAAATGTAGAAAAATTAGGAACTACAATACCTTTAATCTTTTCCTATACCATTTCTCAATATAGTTAACAGTTTCACAGTTATAAATACATTTAGAGAGAAGAAAAAAACATTTTTTACTTAAATATTTTATTATTACACAGGGTGACATAATGAAGATTTTTAGGGATGGTATCTCATTTTGATAAAATTTTTAAATTAATATTAATAGCACAAATATTCCATAATTATAAAAAAAACTACTTACAATACCGTAGGGACGCTTCTTCGATGTTTTTAAGAAAATGGTATAATGAAAATGCAGAACATAGAAACGCAGGTGCATTTTACGATACTCACTGGTATGGAAAAGACTGATAGATTGGCAATAATAGTAACTTTTCAAGGCAAAGAGCAATTATTGGGAGTTCCTGAAATCCCTAAATCTTCAGGATAAGACCAAGCGATGGCTGTTTACCAAGCAGTGAAGGAGTGGGGTATAAACGACAAAATTCAGGCACTTTGCTGTGATACGATAGCAAACAACACCAGGTCGAATAAATGGTGCCTCCGCAAATCTAGAAAAGTTGTTCAATCGTGACCTGTTGTACCTCCCCTGCCGTCACCACATTTTTGAGCTAGTTTCGAGAAGCTGTTTCGATGGATACAACTACTAGTCTAGACCTGGCACTTTATAAAAGATTTAAAGACAACAGTTCGAAAATCAGCAAAAATGTTTACATAACTGTTAGCAGTGAAGTGCCTGATGATGTACGCTCTACCATTCTTCAATTTATTGAACATCGTCTTTCTACAAAAAAAAAAACAACAGCGAGATGATTACCTAGAACTGTTGGAGTTAACGATGATCTTTCTTGGAGATACTTCGAACAGGAGAGTATCGTTTCGTATACCAGGAGCTGTAAGTCATGCTAGATGGAAGGCAAAAGCAATTTATGCATTTAAGATATATCTGCTCCAAGATCAATTTCATTTGTCCCACAGGGAGAAGAACTCTTTAAGGAAATTATGTAATTTTCTTGCTCGAGTATACGTTCAAGCTTGGTTTCTATCCCCAGAAGCAATTAAAGCGCCTTATCATGATTTACTTCTCGTGCAACAACTGATAAATTATCAGGACATTGATCCAGAAAAAGTTACTGCGAAAAAATTTCCAAGCATCTCTGATATTTAGTTCCAGAAACTGTAATTTCATCCTCCCTTGATGACAATGTTCCAACAGTGGTTAAGGCACGTGTGGCTCAAATTATGCTGGAAGCAGATAAAAGAAAAAAAGAGGATGAAGATAAGAATCAACTAAAGAGGTACATTCTGCACCAGAAAGATTTTTCTTCCTTTACAAACATTGAGTTGTCGTCGTTTGTAATTTCTAGTTCGACAAATTTCTTCACGAGATTTTCTCTCAGCGTCGATTTCCTCGACAAATACCCTTTAACATGGAAGGATGATCTTGGTAATAAAAGTGCAAATGAACAACTTAAAACGACAGTTGTTGTGAATGACGTTGCAGAAAGAGATGTCAAACTCATTCAGGATTATAATAACATACTCACAAAAGATGAAGCTGAAAGTAAATTTGTTTCACAAATAGTTGCCAGAAATCGCAAAAATGCGCTACCAAATCCTCTCTTACAAAAAAAATAACGTTCATTATTCTTTCATTCATATAAAGTTTTCATTGAAGGAAATTATTGTTGTAAATAAAAATGCGTTGCTCTTATACATAGAAATATTATGCGTTGTTACATAAAACCATTTATTTTTTTAGTTTTTCAAGTTATATCTGCAATTTTTTAAATTAATTTTTTGAGAAATTTAATTCAGAATGTCTCAAACAATTGCTGGGACAGCCTGGATGTGTCCACATAAATGTTACAATTTTAAGCCATTTGGGGGTCGCCTTAAAGTTAACTGATCAAGCTGAAGTTTTGTACAGAAAGTTATTTTGTTCATTGAAAAAGGATCAGAGGTTGGGAGCAGCAAAAATAAAACATTCGAAAATTTACTCATAGCTAAGGGCCGCCCTAATATATATATATACATATATATATATATATATACTAGCCAACCCGGCAAACGTTGCTTTGCCTTCAAATTTTAGCAGGAGCAGAAATAATTGCTTTTTAATTTGTGGTTTGTATAGGAGGTACCACACCCCATTGTTCAATCCCGCCCATATTTGCAGCAACACTTAAGATATGTACACCAAACCGACGTACCAAATTTTGTTCAAATACCTTAAACAGGAGCAGAAATATTGGATATTTAATTTAGGCATTGTATAGGAGGTACCACGCCCCATTGTTCAATCCCGCCCATATTTGCAGTAGCACTTAAGATATGTACACCAAA
>JAHXMU010000525.1:2814609-2834755 GCA_019455685.1 Philornis downsi | reverse complement strand
GGTACCTCCCATACAAACCATAAATTAAATATAAAATATTTCTGCTCCTGTTTACGGTATTTGAACAAAATTTGGTACGTAGGTTTGGTGTACATATCTTAAGTGTTGCTGCAAATATGAGCGGGATTGGACAATGGGGCGTGGTACCTCCCATACAAACTAAAAATTAAAAATCAATTATTTCTGCTCCTGCTTACGGTATTTGAACAAAATTTGGTACGTAGGTTTGATGTACATATCTTAAGTGTTGCTGCAAATATGGGCGGGATTGAACAATGGGGCGCGGTACCTCCCGTACATACATATCTTAAGTGTTGCTGCAAATATGGGCGGGATTGGACAATGGGGCGTGGTACCTCCCATACAAACCTTAAATTAAATATCCAATATTTCTGCTCCTGTTTACGGTATTTGAACCAAATTTGGTACATCGTTTTGGTGTACATATCTTAAGTGCTACTGCAAATATGGGCGGGATTGGAAAATGGGGCGTGGTACCTCCCATACAAACAAAAAATTAAAAACCAATTATTTCTGCTCCTGCTTACGGTATTTGAACAAAATTTGGTACGTAGGTTTGGTGTACATATCTTAAGTGCTACTGCAAATATGGGCGGGATTGGACAATGGGGAGTGGTACCTCCTATACAAACCACAAATTAAAAAGCAATTATTTCTGCTCCTGCTAATGAAACATTTCCAATAAAAATAAAATTTGAAGGCAAAGCAACGTTTGCCGGGTCGGCTAGTGTATTATAAAATATACTACATATTTGTAAATGTAGAATAATATATATGTTATAAGTTTTAACAAGTTGTGCCCTAGCGTCTAAAGTAGACTTTATAGAGGCAAGTTAGCAATGAAATTCAATATCTTTTACAATTTTTAAAATTATTTCAAATTTTGTCTGCCAACAAAAAAGTTTAAATAAGAATTTCAAAAACCTTCAGCAGTAAGTGATTTTTCAACATATTTTTGAATGTTGAAATATTATTAGCGATTTCTAAATTTTGAGGTAAATTATTATACGCAGAGCTACCCGAATAATCAATTCTCTGCTTGGTAGTTTCATGTCTACACTTTGCTACCCTCAAGTTATTACCATTTCTGGTACTGAACACTTGTTGGTTGATAGCAAAATATATGGAGTGATGTCCTATATTGTGTAAGCATTTCGATGCATACATAAGGAGTTTTATTTGATAAATATCATGTACAGATAAAATGCTTGGGAATATGTTTCTATATTACGAAAGTGTTGAATGTGTTTAAGGCGGATTTGCCACAGCTTTCAAAGCTTTGTTTTGAATTCTTTGTAAAGATTTCAGTTTTGCACTTTTTTATACCCCTATACAACAACCATATAATTCAAAATACTTTGAACTAAAGTTTCGTATGTTAAAAGCTTCACTGTTCTATTAAACTTATTTTTGAATTTATACAAAATATCTACTACTTAAGTTGATTTGTTTTTTAAATGTTTAATGTGTTAATCCCAGCACAGATTACTTTGTAGATATGCCTAAATACTGGACACAATCGACTTCTTAGACAATGTTACCATCAATATACGAGGTGTGATCAAAAAATAACCGTTATTTTAAATTTTTTCCAAAAAGTGTTTATTTATTCATCAATTTCTATTTTATTTCCTTTAAAGTTGTCCCCCTCAGATATAATACACTTGTGCCAGCGTTTCTTCTTATCCTCGAAACACTTCTAAAACGCGCTTTTTGGTATCGCGAACAGCTCCTGTTTCGATTTTTCTTTCATCTTTCATCTGTGTCCTCAGTTTTGGGAAGAGGAAAACGTCAGCGGGGACCAGGTCCGGTGAATACGTTGGTTGAGGCATGCTTGCGGTTTTGTTTTTGACCAAAAACTCACGCACAAGCATCGATGTGTGAGCTGGAGCGTTATCATGGTACAAAATCCACGATTGGTTTTTCCACAATTCTGTGCGTTTCTGACGAATTGCTTCGCGCAAACGGCGCATAACTTCAAGGTAGTATTCCTTATTGACCGTAATGATGCACCACGCTATTGCAATCGAAGAAAACAGTGAGCAAAACCTTCACATTTGACCGAACTTGACGTGCTTTTTTCGGTCCAGGACGAGCATCGTCATTGACATCTTCTCGGCCTTCCTTAAACCGGTTATACCACCATTGAACTTGTCTTCTGCTCATAGTAGACTCGCCAAACGCCACAGTCGACATTTCAAATGTCCTTGCATATTTAATTTAATTTTTTACGCAAAACTCAATACGGTTTCTTTGGTCGATCATTTTTTCGAATAGTAAAAAATCGAAGAGCACATCAAAACACGACTAACCTTTTTATCTGTCAAAAACAAACTGACAATCCAAACTGACTGATATTGTCAACATACGTATATGACAGACATGTGTACCAACATAACAGAAAAAGAATGCGAAAATCGAACATACGTAACTCACGAAATTTGGAAAAACCCGTTTTTTTATCACACCTCGTACATGGTTGTGTTTAAACGTATAATGGCGCTATATCACTATTACTTGTACGACCCAGTTGCCAGTCCTACATACGTTGGTGTTATCATGAACATTTGGTTTAAAAATATGACCAACCATTCACCAGTGTTTTGACTGGAAGGTGGTCGAAGCCCATATGATTTATTACATTTACATCAGACAGCATATGAAAAATATTTGTAAGAAAATAATATAGTAGGACTAGGTGGATATCTTTATATGTATAATTCTACTGTACGGGCGTTGTCAGTGAACTCCTCCTAAACAGCTGGACCGCTTGCATAAATTTTTGTATATGAGTCTGGGTGGCGCCCGGGATGGTTTAGATTTACAATTCGGTCCAATTGGACAAAGGGGCGTGGTACCTCCCATACCAGCAAAAAATTAAAAAAATTTCTTCTCCTGCTTACGGTATTTGAACAAAGTGCTACTGCAAATATGGGCGGGATTGGACAATGGGGCGTGGTACCTTCCATACAAACCATAAATTAAATATCCAATATTTCTGCTCCTGTTTACGGTATTTGAACAAAATTTGTACGTCGGTTTGGTGTACACATCTTAAGTGCTGCTGCAAATATGGGCGGGATTGGACAATGGGGAGTGGTACCTCCTATACAAACCACAAATTAAAAAGCAATTATTTCTGCTCCTGCTAACGGTATTTAAACAGAATTTTGTTTAACATTGAAACATTTCCAATAAAAATGAAATTTGAAGGCAGAGCAACGTTTGCCGGGTCGGCTAGTTTCCTATAAATACGCCTTATAGACAATTTACTGCGTAAAATATTACCCCAGCGATTGGATTTAGAACGTCCTCAGTTTTGATGGCTACAATTTAAATCACCATCGATTACATCGTACATACCTTGAGTTGTTGTTGGTAAATTTTTCAATATCAGCAAAATCATTTTTTTTTTTTTTTTTTTTTTTTTTTTGTTATATATGTTTGTTTTTCTTGTCACCATTTTTCCTTCAAGACTCGGCTCAAGGATTCGGGCGGGAGCTCGTGTAGTGGTTTCATCCTCTTCAAATCATGAATATCTTGCCCCTACTATATTATTTTTTTTTCGCTTATGATTATCATACTGGATCCTCTTTTCTTTACTAAACAGTGCAGTATAATGTTGAAACAGCTGTCCCTGAACGAAATTATGTCTCTCGGTTTCAAATCCTTGCTGATAAGTTACTCCAAGGTAGGTGAATAGACAGACTCATTTAGACTGCATAGTCCATTGTGATACCACGGAAACTAGAGATATGAATGTCCCAAGTTTTCCCCGTAGAACCGTCCAGAGTGCCTCAAGAAGCTCTTAAGTCGGACAATGTCAATATCGTCCAAATCTCCTAGGTTCTTAAAGAAATAAGAGTCCAGTGTTCATCCCCACATGATCGCCAGGGCGGGACAGTTGCAGACAAGGTGTTCAATAGACTCCTCCTCCTCCTCTTCATCCCTACAGCTTTTGCAGAAGTCACTAGTCACAACCTTCAGCCTAGCTGCATGTCCTCCAATCAGACAATGTGCCGTTATGACGGATACAAGTAATAAGACGTCGGGTCTTAATAGCAACAGCAATGTGTGTGAACGTTTCAGACAGACGTCCACCTATCATTAGCTGCTAAATATGCTATATTTCGCAGTGGGAGCTTGCAAGTGGCTAGAGGCATGCCCACGGAATCCAAATCGGATGGAGTCTATAAGGTTGCCCCTAGTCTTGTCAGCTCGTCTGCTCTTCAGTTCCCTGGTATGTCCCTGTAGCCCGGCACCCACATAAGGTGAATATTGAAATGCTGAGCCATCTCGTTGAGAGATCTGCGGCATTGCAAAGTTGATGTAGAGTTCAGGAAGACAGAATCCAGGGATTTTATGCCAGCCTGACTGTCAGAAAATATGTTAATCTCTATTGTAGTGAGGACGTTATATCTCAGCCATTCTGACACTTCCTTAATGACCAAAATTTCGGCCTGATAAACATTACAGTGATCATGTAGTCTTTTTGCTATACTCGAATTTTCCAAAAGACGCAAAAAAAGGAAACAAACCAATAAAACTGCAAGTGGGTTTTGTACTTAACATGAATCTTTATACAGTAACGCTTCCAATTTCCATCTTCCAATTTCTTCACCGATCTGAGAGACTCTCCTCATCTTCCAAAGCAACCACAGCAACACGGGTTTCGTTAACATTTAGAAGATTTAGTTTCTTTATCTCCTCTCGTATTATTATAACAGTTTATATTCAAGACAAGCATCTCATGAGGCTGCCCCATTCGATCCTACTGTAGGCATTATAAAAGTAGAATTTCTCTAACAGATGTTATCCACTGCACCACCTCAATCTAGTAGCTTTCTTAATTTAACTAATTTTGCGAAGGATTTTGCCACGTGCATGTGAATAATAATCACCAAGTCTAAAATTTGGAAAAACAAAATACATAATTCTGCATATTTGCATGAATGTTACGTACTTAAATGAGGTGTGCAAATAATAAGACTTTCATTCATGCACCTTTTTTCAATTCGATTGCGGCATTAATCATTTGTGTGACATTAGAATTGCTACAAGAGATTGTATGGTAACAGTTCAGATTGCCCATAGATGTTATATTCTGTTATATTTTTTGAAGATTCAAAAATGTGATTGCCGAATTTCTTTTCTTATGACGTGTGCTAACTCCTTTAACGTCCATCAGAAATGTCGACTAAACTGTGTGCATTTCACAGAAATTTTATCCAATAAAACCGGTAAACATTTCAAAAGCTATAGCATTCAACGCAATTCGTGTTCTTCCCGCAACTTGTTATGTCTCTCCTAAATCCTTCCACTCAATATGATGTTGCTGCTGCTGCTGCTGATGCAGCTGTTGTTCTCTATTGTTGTCCTTAATCCTTTTACCCACATTTTTTCTCCCCACACTTGTTGTTTTTTCCCCTTTTTTATGTTTTGTTCAAAGCCGTAACTAGAAGGCGATCCCTTTAACTTTGTTTGTAACACAAAAACACCGAAACGCACACAAACACGCACATGCACACACATTCACGTACATATCAACACATTTTCCAGCAGCCACACGCAAAGTGTGTTAGTGTGTAATGTAATACAATAAAACAAGAAAAAACTGGATAATGTTTTTGCCACGACTGTTGCTCTTGTTTTGTTTTGTAGTGTTCTTTTTGTGTTTTTTCCAGGTTGTCGTCGTCGACGTCGTAGTTGTTGTTTCTTTTTTTCTCTCGGTACACAAACCTCACTTTAACAAAGCTTCTCTTTGCCTAATCACATACAATCTCTCTCTCTCTCTATCTCTGTATCTCTCGTTCAATCACACTCACGCACACATAGTGAGGCAAGCAACTATGCAATTGTTTTGTTAGGCGCTCTGGCTTAGTCGTCATTACTGTTGCCGGTATTCTTGTGGCTTTTCAAAGTAAGTTGAGTGTTATGGTGGGGATGTTTATGTACGGTGCGTTTATTGGTAAATGTTTGTTTGTATGCGTGTAATGTTAGCTATTGGATCCTGTTTAGTATGTAAATGAAAGGATATAGGCGCGAGTATGCTTTTAGAGGTAAACGAAGCGATGGTGTATGCTAAAGAGTTTGTTGTAAGGAATAATTTTTGCCAGCGTCTGGGTTGCTGTAAGCTCTGGTGATTGCTGTTGGTGTATCTATCAGTTTTTAAAGTTGGCTGTTTTAAATATTATGCTTTATGTTTTCTTTCAATACCTTCGAAAAGAGTGTTCAGCCAGCCCAGAAACCAACAACTCTTCTTACACTCTGGCCGCCATTAGGAAAGCATCCCCTCCGCTTTTTGCCTGTTTTCTATTTTCTCAACGGTCTCTTCTCTACCTTCACCAAAGATGCTGCTGCTGCTTCTTTGTTGTTGTTGTTGTTATGTTCATTGTTTTTGATATTTGAATTGAGCTAAAAAGTAATAACAACAATGGCAAAACATTATATATAAACTTCACAAATTTAACATGCTTTGTTGTCAAAAACACAAACCCGAAAACTTGGTTTATTCTTTCTTAAGTGAGTTTTTTTTCTGGGCCATGAGTTGAGGTTTCCTTTTGTTGGTGTGCTAACTGGTACGGGACGAAGAGGTAGAGGTATTCTGTGGCCAGTGCAAAAAATATACCCGAATAACATAACAAAGGTATTGTTATTTTGTGGCATTATTATGTTGTGCTTCAGGTTTTCATTGTAATCTTTTGAATTTGTTATTTTCTGTTTGTCAATCTGTACCGCATCGCATTCATATAGAAAGTTTGATATTAGTGGTTTACAGGACATTAAAGGACAAAATATGACAATGTGTTGTTACAGCGAAAGATGGGTCATCTTAAAGCAAGAAGTGCTCGTCCGTTTTTTTTTGTTTCTTTACATATGTTTTGTGGTTTGATGCTTAAAATAGCATGAAAACCTTTTTAAACATTAAAAATTCCATCGCGTTCTACAAACGGTATGTGGGCAGGGCTCGCAAATTCATGCAAACATGAGTATATTTTAGATAAAGCTTACACTGACAACACGTTGCGCCTTGTATGGCAACTGCAGCAAAAATTGTACTTTAGTATTATGTGAAAAACCGTGCTCGAACAGCCCCTGGTTTGATAGAGAACGTTATTGAGTATCTGCATATATGGCAACGCTGCAGCTAATTATAAGGCTTGCTGTGAGGGAACACTACAAGGAGAAGAGACATTTTAGTCGAAAGAAGCGATTGTGAAAAGATCGGGAGAGTGAGGATACAAAAGGGTGCAGGGATAGAGATGAAGCTTGAAAATTCTACCAAAACATCGAAAGCAAACGTTATGGAACAGGGTTCCTCTCATAAGGACAATGACGGAAATGTGGTCACGGATAGCTCAGAATGTGCTTAATTACCTATACAGAGGGAAATGCAAAATATTACTGCAACCTCCTCAAACATCAACAAAAGAGTCATCAAAAATGGGGGAAAAAATTCGAGTTATTGCAGCCTCCCCAAACATCAACAAAAGAGTCAGCAATAATGAGCAAAAAACGCGAAATATTACTGTAGCCTTCTCAAAGATCAACAAAGGAGTCAGCAAAAATGGGCCTGGTGATATACGAGGGTAGAAGAGAATTATTTTTTAAGAGTTTGTAAGGCTGTAGAGTGGCAGATGATTCCACCTACCTCAGCTTCGACGTGAGAAATAACTACGAAAGCTTCATTGGAAAGTTCAGGCTTTCGAAATTCTGTCAAAACTTTTTGTGACAATATAGAGAAGAAGTGCTGAAGACCCAGGCTCTTGGTACAGCGGCGTGTAAGTGATATATACTAGCATATGCTAAGTGCTGTCTAAGTAAATAAATATATAATTAAGTACACAGCTTAGTAGTGTCTAGATTTCTTTGTGTTTGATTACGTAGGAACTCCGCTCCGTTAGTTTTCCGGCATACCTTCGCCATGTAATGGTTCGAGCCTACGTTATGATCACACACATACGTGGTTACCGATTTTGCTAGAGCATATCCTACGCCTATTTTTACGTCACCAGTTACCAGCAGTATCTTTCTCCAAACTTCTAAGTTGACATTATTCATTTTATTGATGGCGGACATGAAGTAAATGAAACCTTAAACCACTTCATGAATACGATTCTCAATCACAAGGAAATCCACTTTACCTAACAACTTCTCAGTATTTTAGAAGGCTGCAGTAACATTTCGTAGCTTTTTAATGGTAACGTCTATATTATCGCTGTTCTTAAGTGCCGCATACATATTGTTTAATATTGTGACAGTTAGGGCCACAGGTTTACACATTATAATCTCAGTGATTATACTGAATAAATGGCACAAGAGATTATATATTATTATTTCTAAGATTTTGTTTAGTATAGAATGGATCCGTAAGTTCTTTGCTAATCTATGTAAAAACATGTCAGTCTATCAAATTAGCAGGGGCATTCTAAACTCAGTTGTCCTGCAAATGATAATACATGCCAAGCAGTTTTTGTTGCGTGTTCCCCAGGATCTACTGCAAAGTGAATGTATAGATAGTAGCTAAATCCACAGTGTCACAGGCTGCAATCGCAATCTTTATTATGCGCAATCTGTCTTATACAGGTTGGCGCAATAGAACGTGCATATTTAAAAAATAGATTAAAAAATAAATACAAAAGGTATGATTAAAATAAATCTAAGGTATTGTAGATTAATAAATGGAATTTATTTTTTAAAAATAACATCATCTAAATGATGACCCTCTCTACGACGGTACTCCTCTAATCTCAAACGAAAATTATTGAAAACTTTCTTCAGTAACACTGGTGTAATGACTGCCATTTCAACCACGGATATTCTCCTTGAGCTGAACGATGTTTCTTGGATTATTACTGTAGACTTTGTGTTTGAGGGATCCCCACAAAAAAAAAAGTCAAGAGGCGTCAAGTCTGGACTACGTGGGGGCCATGGGATATCACCTCTTTTCGAAATCAGTCTGCCAGGGAACATCTGCTTCACCACCGCCATGAAGTCATTTGATGTATGACAGGTAGCTCCATCTTGTTGGAACCAAGTTTTGCAATTTACTATTCTTGAACTTGTAATTTCTGGAGCCAAAAATCCGTCCAACATCTCAACATAGCGTTCCGTATTAACCGTGACGTTTTGGCCCCGTGCATTTTCGAAGCAAAAAGGACCAATTATTCCTCTGCCAAAGATTGCTGCCCATACTGTCACTTTAGGACTATGCAATGGTTTCAGTGTTTGATTTTGGGATTTTCACTGTTCCAGTAACGTCAATTTTGACGGTTTACGAACCCATTCATAAGGAAATGAGCCTCGTCAGAGAAAAGGATATTGTCAAAATTGAAAAATCGATTAATCATTTCATTAGCAAATGTGAGCCTTGCTATGAAGTCAGACTCTTTCAATTCTTGTGTAATTGCAGCTTATATGGATGCAGTTTAAGATCCATTGTTAAAATTCGTTGCAAACTTCGTCGCGATAATTGTAAGACAGACGATCTCTTGCGAGTCGACATTTGTGGATTTCCTCGTACTGACTCCATAACTCTCTCAACATTGTCTTCGGTCCTAGATGTTCTTGGGCGACCATTTGCTTGTGGTTTAAATGTTGAACCGGTGTCTTCAAAACGCTTTACCCATATTTTAATTAAATTAGCACTCGGAGCTTCACTAATTCGCCGTAGTCCATATTCAACACAATATAGTCGTCCAGTAGCAATATATGAACGAGAGTTCTCGTAAAATGCGCGCACGCAAAATGCGCGACGCAATTCCATGAACCCGCCAACCCAACGATGTAGGCGCCCCTTACAAATTAATTATTACAATTCCTTATTGTATGTTATTAATTATACAAATTCCTTATTGACTCGCGTATTGAAGATCTACATTTATCTTCTAAGCTATGAGTTAGACAGTGGAAAGTGGTATCAAGATATTCGATTTTGCAATGATTATGTACCATATATGTAGGGTATCTTCTAGGTAAATTACGAGTCATTTTTAGGTTCTTGTTTTGTATTATTTGTAGCTTCCTACGATAGGTTTTAGTACTTTTCAGAAACCAAATCTGACACCCATATGTCATTATCGGATGAGTACAAATTTTGTAAATGAGCATTTTATTTTGAACAATTAACAACGATTTTTTGTTTAATAATGGATATAATGCTCTCCCACATTTTAGTGCTTTATCATGGGCGTTCCAAACATGTTCTTTAAAATTCAGCTTCTTGTCCAATACTTGTCCAGGTACTTTACAGAATTTTGAATTGGTACGTCTGATCCCTGTATTGAAAGAATTTCACCAGGTATGCGCTTAGGCGATTTATTAAGGAGGAAATATAATCGCTTGAGTTTTGTCTTGGTTTACTTTTATTTTCCAAACATCAAAATATTTTTGAGCTATTAATAACGCTTTTTTCATTCTTTCGATAATTGCATTAGAAACTTTTCCACTGCTAATGATAGCTGAATCATCAGCACAAAAAGCAACGGATTGATTTGACGGTATATTAAAATCGGATATATAAATGGAATATAGAATAGGAGATATGACAGATCCTTGAGGGACTCCAGCTGGGATATTTCGTGACGTTGAAGTTTCATTACCAACTTGTACCGAAAAATATCAATCTTTCAAGAAACTTCTAATAATTTGTTGTAAGCTGATTGGGAATTTGAATTTATTTAATTTGAATGTCATTTCGTCGTGCCAAATGGAGTCGAAAGCTTTCTCAATATCTAGCTTTATTACTCCCGTGCTTTTTTTTAAGATTTTTATTACTTTCAATCATATTTACGACTCTTTTTAATTAATGGACTGTCGAATGGCCTTGTCTGAAGCCAAATAGTCTTTTGTTCATAACATTATTTTCTTGCGCAAAATTCAATATTCTATATAATAATTATAGGTCGATAGCTCGTAGGTATTTTTTCATCTTTGCCTGGTTTCAAAACTGGAATGACTTTTGCATCCTGAAAAATTTTAGGAAAATATTTATTGCCTCAGCACCAGTTAAAAATGGTTGTGAGAGAATTAAAAAATACGTTTGTCATCTGTTTGACCAACATTGGTTTGACACCGTCTTTGCCTGGTGACTTGTTTGTTTTCAGAGTTTTTCCATAATATCTTACTCCTTCAACCGTAGTAAGCTTATCACCTATTTGATTGACTACGTGCTGTGTGTCTAACCATGTGATGTAGTTGTTTACAATTTCATCAGCTGACGAGGTGGCTCTCAGAGTGATGCTGTGTGAATTCTCGAAAACATCTGCTATTGCGTTTGCTATGCTCTCACTGCTGTGTATTATATTGTACCAAATAGCTAAAAAAAATCACAGAAGGTTTATGGTGAACCCACTTTATCAATGACATATGAATTGTACAGAGGATTTTAAAGCGAAAAGATCTGCTTCATTGCAGTTGGCCATCAACGCCTTCAACTGAAGTTAACATCGATAAAGTGAAAGAAATGATAATTGAAAGAAATAAAATTAAATCGTTATTTAAGTTTGAAAGAGATAACCGCTAAATTTTCTGTTTCTCACGAAACAATTTACACAATTATTCTGAAAAATCTGAATTTTCCTTAAAAACTCAATCACCTAAAGGTGTCTGAAGACAAGCTAAAACGAGTCAATTCCGACGCCACACTAATAAAAACATTATAACTAGTGATGAGACAAGGGTTTAACAGCTTGACATGCAAACGAGTCAACAAGTTCTAAATGACGCCTTCCAACTGAGGCAAAACCGATGAAACCACATCAAAGTCGATCAAAAGTCAAAGTGATGTTGGTCACTTTCTTCGGTTAACGCAGTGTTTTGTATTCTGAATTCGTTACGTGAAGTTTGAGAGAGTAAATTCGTTGGAAAAGATCAGATTTGTGGAAAGAACACTTATAGATTTTGCACCACGATAATGTACCATCTCACAAGGCTATAATTGTGGACGAATTCCAAGACTAAAACTCAACAAATACCATCGAAGAACCACCGTGTTTACCTAACATGGCTATGGCTGAGGTATCAGCTTATCAATATTGCCGAAATATGCCAAATTCAGTTATGACATCAAATAACATTTGCCACAATCAGCTGTCGAAGGAAAGATAATAGGGTAAGATGACACGAGCCCATATGTTTTCCTTGAGTCTTCTTTAGGTTTCATCGAAATATGAATATCGATTTGCCGCTGCACATTTAACGTCTTGTTAAATCAGATAAAATTGTTTTTAGTCTCTTACAGATCACACTCGACAGAACGTTATAAGCATTGTATAGGAGACCGATCCCGCAAGAGTTGGCACACACCAAATTCCAACAACCGGGTACGCCATGTTGGTCATGTTTTGAAGTTGATGCTTGCTTAGTATCAGCTCACAGCAACCGCCCTAAATAGTCTGTTCACAAGCCATCAGCATCCATAATTATTGTTCCCGAACCGTGATATCGCTATTCTGACTTCGTTTTGGCTCGACGATGGTCAACTACAGGGTGATTTTTTTAATCGTAGTTTTTTTTTTTAAATCGAATAAAATACTCAAATTTGCATCATATATTAAAATTTTTATTGGAATCATTAAATTGGCCTTTGCCTTTTAATTTTTAAAGATAATTTCTTGTAAATGTTGTCCGCGGCTCCGTCTTAAAATGTCCATTCGGAAGGTCCAATTTTTCGTCACTTTTTCGAGCATTTCGACCTGCATTCCACGAATAACGCACGTCATGTTATCCTGTATGGCTTCAATAGTTTTCGGCTTGTCCACATAGACTAACGACTTGGCACAACCCCACAAGAAATATTCAAGAGGCGTTAAATCGCAAGATCTTGAGGGCCAACTCACAGGGCCAAACCGAGAGATAAGCTGCTCACCAAATTCATCCCTCACCATATCCATTGTTTCACGAGGAGAGTGGGAGAGATGAAACCACATGTCAACCAAGTTCAACTCAGCCAATTGGAGCAAACAAAAATTCCTTGCGGCTGAGTAACACATGCCCAATCGCTGAGAACGGCGACGAATTCACATTTCACGATCGTCATTATTACTGGTCGCTACGGCTGCAATATTTTCTTCGGTACGCACTTTACGCATGCGAGTCGATGGTTTTATGTCCAACAAAGTAAATTTGGAGCGAAATTTGCAGGTAACAGCACGAATTGTTGATTCATCAGGTCGACTATGGCGACCATAAAATGGTCGTATCAAACGATGCACATTTGTCACAGATTACGAATTTTGATAATAAATTTCAACGATTTGCAATCGTTGCTCATTTGTTAGTCTTTCCATGATGAAATGGCAGAGTATACTGTACACTTTTCACTTTGACGGATGACGTTTGGACGCCATTACCAGCCAGTGCTGCCAACCTGAAAAACTTAAATCTAACAAAAATCATCCTATATATTCTCGTCGATAACTGGTGTGATTTTTTCTTCCATTGAGGAAAAAACAACAGCAAATATAAAAAAGGTAGACATTGGCACTTTAAGACATTTTAGTTGAAAAAACATAAAAACTCCACCAAACTGAACATATTTCAACATATCTTTAAAAATTGGCGATGATTCAAATAATAAAATGAATTTCTAGTACCTAAATTTTGTAAAATATGCATTTTGAATACTGATCCCAAAAACAATATTTTTTCTAATTCTGCTGATTGATATTGTCAAAAATTAGAGCCAACGTATAAAAACTGTATGTAATTTAAGAATTCCTACAACTGAGCTAGTCAAATGTCAATTTCAAATGACAAAAATGAAATCATGAGTTATAGTTAGTCACTTGAATTCAAAACAAATTTGATTTCTATATATCGAAAACCACTATTGGCCTATAATAACGTGCCAGTCGCAAAAAAAAAAAACAACGAGTAATTGAATTTGCAGTGATTTCGAGACGGATAAACCGGCTCGTTGATCATGTAGTAGCCGTAGTAGCTTAAACCAAATCAGATTTATTTTGCTTACAAGACGAAAGAAATCTTTTGTTATTTGATACTATTAAAGGGAATCTAATTTAATTTTTTTACGTTATTCATTGTCTTCCTTGTCAAGAATCTTTCATGAATTTGAGCACATACCGCGCAAAAATGCAATAACATGAATTTCAAATTCATGCTTAACACAATCCTTACGGAATCCAAAAAGTATTTGTTCACTACGTACAGCATCGATATCTTCTCTAACATCATTTCCATGAATTAATTTTAAGTTAATTAAGCCACCATCGTTGGCATCTCCATAGCTTGTATTTACAAATCCTTTAGAAATGTTAAGGTATTCCAACTTCCACATTCGTTTGTGGGTTTCCTTGATGTCGACGTACGAGTATTTTATCAAGGTAATGTACAAATTTTAATCACATAATAGTTTGTATCACAATAATTGCATTCTCTTCATTATCAACTCATATGGAAAACATCATCTGCATTGATATTTTCTAAACGAGTATCTCGTAAATTTCGATGAAATTGTCGCAAATAGCAATTATTTTGAAATCATCAAATCAGTTAAAAAGGTTTAATTGATTCACAAGATAATTGATGTACAAATTGGTAATGAGCAAGCTTTAAACAAATAGCCGTGATGGACGGGGTGGCTAAGGTGACATCACTGAATAATTATCTCACCAATATCCAAAACTCTTCTTAATCAGGTTCAGTGATTCAATCGTGTTGTATAAAAGAAGTCAATTAATTCTATTACCACAGAGTCCACGGGGGTTTAACGTGAGTCTCGCCGTGAAGGTCTTACCCACAGTGTGCGATATACTGGGCATATTACAATGCGATTGCCAACTTGGACTATCTAGGAAAAGGGCCTGACAATTTTGATGCCACTGCAATTATCAGCCCTTTCTTCCAGCCAGGAGATACCCAATTGATTACGCTAGTATGTCACATAATCCCCATTGGCGGAGGTGAGACCTGTCTCACCACCACTGCTACTCTACGGGTCTGTAGCACCCGGTTGTAGTGTAACTCCACAGTCGAGCATAAGGTCTCCACCAGCAATTTTTGTATCAACCACAACCCGCGTAACGCTCCCCCTAGCGGTCCCACACCAAATGATCAGGCGGGAACTCAGTCCCGGGACATCTTAATTTCCATGCTACCGGCCAAACTCACCGTTTAAATCTGCGTAGCAAAGCTACTACCAAATTGTGATTTATACACAATACTTCACAGGATTGGTTCCTCTGCCGCAAAAAGAGTACAGACTGGACATTTTTACATACCTGGAAGTGCGGAGACCCCAGGTAGATGGAACGGTCGATACTACACTGCAAGGATGCACTATCCTTACCGGTGGGTGAGGGGGAAAACTCCAAACCTCTGTCGTTCGGAGACGGTGAACAGCAACCACGAAATATGAACATAGGAAAAACGCCAGCCTGTCCGTATCTCCCGAGAGATGAAAAATATACAGATAACATGACACGAACCCGAGACCACCATTTACCACAATTAGAATGATGTGATTTAGGTTAAATGTTCACCGTTTTGTTCGAGGAGTTTTTGCAATTTATATAATAACTTAATTCCATTATGCCTTTCTCCCGATTGCCAGAGAACTTGGATCAAACTTTTCTGGAGGCGAATTTTTTACCAGCAACATCATTCGCTATAGGCAAAACCAGGTGATAATCACTTGGTGCTAGGTTCGGACAATAAAGCAGGATGCATAAGAACCTCTCAATCGAGCTCACATTGGGCAATATGGCATTACGTTTGATTCATCCCACAGCGGCAATTTTGCTTACCAAAAGTATCATACCTATAACCTATCCCTAGTTATTCATTTTGCCAGATAAGATTTTTTTACATCTTTTTAAAATGCACCATCTATGCTGAGGGAAGTTTCCGAGGGAACCAGCTTCTGGTGACTCAATATCGGTATGTGTGGCCAGTCGTTGTTCTGATGACACACACATCCTCCGTTATTGGTCAAAGCTGGCCACTTTTGGGCAATTGCTTCCTTCAGATGGTCCAATTGTTGACGGTATAGGTCTGAATTAAAAGTTTGGCCGTATGGGAGCGCCTCATAGTAGATGACTCCTGCCAATCCCACCAAATACACAGCAAAACCTTCCTGACCGTCCGTCCTGGTTTAGGCAACATTTGTGCCGACACACCTCAATTCGACCACTACTGCTTTCATTTGACATTATCTACTTTCCGCCATCGATCAGTATTCATTTCAGGAAAAGATCGATTTTGTTGTGATTTTGCTGTAATCCGCAGATAGAAATTCAGTAAATGATTTTTTTCTTTTTGTATTATTTTGCATTAACTCATGTGGTATCCATATATCGAGTTCCTTTTCGTATACAGACTTATGCAATTGGTTCCAAACCATTTTTCTGTGCGCTCTGTTTAGCTCTTAGTTAATCGAAACAGTGCTTACATGGCAATTTCCTTTATTTCATCATCATTTTTGACAATTGGCCTTCCAATGCGGGCCAAATTACCTGATCAAAATTGAGAAAACCAAAATTGTACGTAATTGACTGTCTTAATACCAGGACCATAAATACTATTCATATTTTTAGCCACTTGGCTTACGTTTTATGGCAGAAGAACCCTAAAATATGGCTTATCATCTTTTTGTTGGTGGGCCATCTTTGACGCTCGCTTAAATTAGGCAGGTTTTGGAATCGCAAAACTGTTTGAGCAGATTTTTAAGTACAAACTTTTATATCTCTAACGCCATCTAGCGTCACAAGATCGCACTTATACTAGGCGAGACACATAGTGGATTTCTTGTTATTAAATCTTATATATGTACCTTATACAGGGTGGGCCATAAGGGTGTTGGCGGTTTAAATATTCAATTAAAAAAAAAACTACGAAACATAAAAAAAATATATTTGTATTTTTAAAAAGTAGAAGCATGGGAATTTTTAAGACTTAAAAATAATGTTGTCCAAATGGCTTCCCTCGGCTGCTTGACACTCTTGGAACCGAAGTCGCAAATTTTGGAAAACTCGTTGAAAAGTTGTTCTCGGTATTTTATTACTTTCCTGAATAATGTTCCTCTTCAACTGCTGTAAATTGGTCGGATTATTCTCGTAGACTACCGATTTGAGGTAGCCCCATAGAAAATAATCGCATGGAGAGAAATCGGGGCTACGTGTAAGCCGTGTTCATGCCGATACAAACGTCGTGCGGTAATCACTGATTTATTGTTTTCGTAATACGCTCGGACACAAAATGCACGCTGCACTCCCGTGTACGGCTCCATGGCGACTAAATTTCCAGGAAGCGGCGCAGCGAACAACATATCCCCCCGCCACCCCGCGCTGCGCGTTACCGAGAAATTGAAGATTTAAACCGCCAACACCCTTATGGCCCACCCTGTATATTACATCAAGGTTTGGGCAAAGCGGTGGAAATATTCCTCAAGCGTCAAATAAGGATAGAAAATAACCAAATTTTGGCTCCAAAGACACGTTTTTCACAAACTGCCTTAA
Source organism: Philornis downsi (assembly GCA_019455685.1). NCBI lineage: Eukaryota > Metazoa > Arthropoda > Insecta > Diptera > Muscidae > Philornis > Philornis downsi. The sequence continues at coordinate 2,817,257 of JAHXMU010000525.1, read as the reverse complement.
TGCAGTGCCAATTATAGTAAATCGGCAACGAAGAGTTCAATGGCGAAAATAAACAACAAACAACAACAACAATTTTCTAAGGTATCCGGGAAAAAAATGGTCTCTATCCTAAGATGTCAAAAGTCACTATATAAACATTCAAAAATAAAAATGTTTATAAAATTACAAAATTTTTAAGATTTAAAATAGGAATTTCAAGATTCAAAAAAGAAGAAGTCTCTAAAATACAAAAATGTCCAGAAAATGGACTATCTAGTCTAGAAACTAATGGCATTTTGGCTACAAAGAAATACTTTTTACCAGTACTTTTCAACTTTCTAGCAAATTTTGTAAGTAATTAAAATCAAAAAATCGCTAAAATAAAATTTTGTGCATATTTCGGAAACGGCACGTCCAAGCACTAAAACCAATCACAACTTTTTAAGGAACTAGAGAAAACTGGTGTTCATCTCATTGTGTCAAATATTATTCAAAAAACAGAAATATATAGAAACATTTATTTTAAAAATGGAACATCCTATCGTAAAAATAACTAAAATTACCTAATTTTAGAAATTTTTAAAAAGTCTCAAAAAAAATGGCTAAGGTTAAAAAATGCGTATTTCTCGAAAATCGAACGTTTAATTCCAAAAGTAACTTAATGATATCTGCAAATGATTAATTTTAGCTCAATGATTTAAACATACCGCAATTTTGTTTAAATCGCTAATATCAAAAAGCCGCTAGAATACGAATTAGTTAACATTTGGGAAACCCAAAGACCAATGAAGAAATTAAGCAACAGTTCGGATGTCCCAGGTGATAATGGCCAAAACGCGATTTCAAAAATAATAAATAAGTTGCTAAATGAAAACACTGTCATTTTTTCCATTCACATTCCATTAGAATTATTTTTATAAGCCAAAATATACTGTGTATTGTATAAAAGTCTTTATTACTCTATTATCAAGTATTTTTATTCGCATAATTTATTTTTTGGACGTTTTGACCTCCTTAATTAACAAGTTGAAAAAGTAAAGTTAAATATTTAGAACACACATAAAGCTATGATTTCGATGAAACTTGTATTTCATTATAACGCTCGGACCCTGTCATGGCCCAGCAAAAAAAAAAAACTAGAAGTCATACAACACGATTTACATTTACATTTTCATCACATCCAAAAGCACAACATATGATTATGCATATTTATCATTTCCAAAGAATCATTTTTATACCGCTTCCAAATCTAAACAAACTCAGTAGTTGTTATTGAATTGAATTACATTTAAATACTATTAATTCGTTTGGATTCGATTGCATATAATCACATTTGACAGAAACGCCGTTTTGCGATCTAATTTTGGTATGAAAATTTTGGTTCAAAAACAAAATTTCTTTGGTCAAATGAAGAATTGCACCAAAGTGATTGCTTTTTTATTGCTACAACAACTCTCATAAAAATTTGAAGAAGACACACCATTAAAAACTGCTTCCTTCCTATGACAATCCTATGTTTTAATTATCGGCGATTATGCAAACTTTCACCAATTAACCCCAAAAATTGCAGTGAATTTCAGCAAAAGGGTATGAAATACAAAGTCATTTGAATGACTGCCCCTTGGTCGAACTCTGGCAACAGGAGCGGACATAGAGAAGCTGTCGAGAGATATCAAAAGATTTATCTTTTCCGTTTTCCGTGGAGAGATATGGTTAATAGACTAGAGGAGCACGGAATTAATTTGCTGTGTTGATATTTTCTCCTCGGACATTGAAAATCTATGCCACAGGTAATGGATTACCAGTTCCATGCGAGGTATGATAAAGTAAAACTGGAGTAGCTTGTCTGCGAAACCCAGACGAGGGGTTCTTTTCTTCGGGTAGCACGGGCGACCAGGGGCCCAAAGAATATTGTTCTTGCCTGGTCGATGGCGTTGGACCCCTTGTGGGAGCATCGTGCTGGCTGTGGTTGCCCGAACATGTATTTTCAGTGCTTTTGCGTTGTTTCGGGTTGGGTTGCTGAGGGAAGGCAGAAGCTTAGAAAACACTGTTCATGTCTATCGAGGTCTTCCTAGGTTACCTCACTAATAACCGGGATGTAGCTCACTCATACCAAGTGACTGCAAAGGTAGTTTGGCCGAGAGAGGAAACGGGCCCTGAGGAATTTTTTCCAAGGAGACCTGGTTCTAATCTCAAAGGTAGTTCGACTAATCCTTCCGGGATTAGTTTGGGTACCCCAAAGGAGCACTGGCTGCCGCAAGAAGAAAAGAATTATAACCAAGAAAATAATTATAGAAAACAGCCCCATGTGTGATGACACACCATGAGTACGGCTTCACGGCGAGACTCATGTAAATAAACACAGTTGGTTGTCTCTGGGTCGGTTGCAGCAGTGGTTCCTTTTGAGGTAGTTTTCGATCGCTTTTTTTGCACATTTCGGGCGGTACTTCGGCGATACCTTGACGAATATTAGTTTTCAAATGCTCCAACGTTTGGAGATTATCCGCGTAAGCACGGTCTTTGACGTAGCCCCACAAAGAAACTCTAACAGCACCAAATCGCATGATTTTAGTGGCCAATTGACGTCGCCAAAACATGAAATTACAACTCTCATGCAATAAAGCCAAAATCGGTCGTTTGAATCATTGCTTAAGTTTTAACTGTTTTTA
>JAHXMU010000525.1:2791349-2814209 GCA_019455685.1 Philornis downsi | reverse complement strand
ATGTTGTCCTTGAGCTCTTCTACGGTCCTTGGCTTGTTAACGTAAACCTTTGACTTCAAATGTCCCCACAAGAAGTCAGCGGGCGTCAAATCGGGCGAACGCGGTGGCCAGTCCAAATCACCACCTTTCGACATCAAACGGCCCGGAAACAAATTCTTCAGAAAGACGATTGTTATGCGACTTGTGTGCGGTGGAGCGCCGTCTTGTTGAAACCAGAACTGCCTCATACGCTTTCGACGAATAATTGGCATCACAAAATTGGTCATCATGTCGCGATAACGCTCCTGGTTGATGGTAACAGCATGACCATTTTCGTTTTGGAAGAAAAACGGCCCAATGACCATTTTCGCACTAACGCCGCACCAAACTGTGACTTTTTCGTCATGAAGAGGCAATTCTTGAATCTCCTGAGGATTTTCAGTGGCGTAAATGCGGCAATTTTGCTTATTTACGGTCCCATTCAATGTGAAATGGGCTTCATCGGACATGATAATTTTGTTCCAAAATTGCTCGTCATCATCGGCCATTTCGATGACTCGTTGGGCCCATTCCAATCGACGAGGCTTGTCCGCAGGCAACAATCTTTGCGTCAATTGAATTTTGTACGGGAACAAATGCAAATCAACGCGAATAATCCGTTGTAAAGTAGACCGAGCCATGCTCAACTGGTGAGAACGGCGTTTTTGGGATGTTCTTGGGGACCTCTCAACACTGGCTCGTACGGCAGCGATATTCTCGGCCGATCGCCTTGGTCGACTTTTATTTGGCCTCTTCGGATTAGAAAGAGCCTCACCAGTCGAAAATTTTTCGTATAAACGCTTAATGGTGTTCTTAGAGAGCGCACTTCTCACATTTTTTAATATTTTAAAAGCACGTTGAGTTTTCACAATTGACTTCTTCTGTTGAATGTAAATTTCAACTATTTCAGAGCGCTTGCGTGGCGTGTATTGTTCCATGGTAAAAATCTGCTTGGACTGACGCTTCAAACGCGGTATGTCATTAAGCGATCTGACATCTCTGTCAAAAGTTATGGCGTTGCCAGATGGGTCCGTCGAATATGGGCAACCCTGTAGAATTGACGAGAATTCGAGTAACTTCAGTCTACGAATTAGAGAAAATTAAATTGCAACATATCGGTCAATTTGTGTGTACCAGAGTAATAGAATGGGCGAGGCAACGACGACCTATTTTGTATCCAAAACTTATTTAATGAAACGCTTGACATGTGGCAAAGTTGGTCAAATTTGATATAACAGATTGGAAGACCTGGAATTAAAAATATATTGAATTCTTTAGAGTTAAGTTAGTTAGTTGATCGATTTGAAATAATTTCATGGATAAAAACTTGAACTACTACAGCTGACTAACTGAAAATTACAAAGGATTCATTGAATTTCGAAAAATCGCTCAGCTTTTGTGAAATGTAAGGGAAAATGAACGGGTTGATTTGCCGATTTCCGCAAACTTTACCAGGAATTATGAAACAATGCAATGGACAAAAGCGTATATTGATGCAGGTTTCAGATGAGGTGTTACAGGGAGGAACGTTCGATCCGTATTAGAGGTACCGGAAGGGTTGGGAAGATACAACTTATTCACAATTCGCCTGTCTATGATCTAAGAAAATATTAGGTTGTGCCAAGTTGTAAAAGGTTCCACAAAAATGCATGCCAGTTATCGAGTTCACCAGCAAGCACGGCTGCCAGGCAGAATAACGGACGACACGCTCTCCTCTTAAAGTTATAAAACGCGTCCCGCCAAAAATACTTGGTAATTTAACCGCTTCCTTCTGAGTGTTACATTTTTGCCGTATCAAATGATATTAAGTTACTTAGAGTTAGTTGAGTTGTTTCTCTAATTGAGTTCTTCTCCTCCGGGAGACATATACAAACTTTTAATTTTCGAATAACTGTAAGGCAGGCTTTCCGAAAAACCCGGATAAAATTATATTTGTTGACCGATTAAAAAATGTTAATCATTGATGTTTTATCAATTTGTAAATGAAGCTGTACATTTTTATCTTACTTCTCATATTATCTCAGAAAATGCTACAGGAAGTTCTTCAATAGGGCTAAGTCCACAAGACCTTCACAGGACCGGAACAACTGCAAGGAGAAACTTAAAGAATACAAGAATGCACTGAAGTAGACTAGGAGGAAGTCTTGGAGTAAATTTTACAGCAAAACTGAAGACACTTCCGAAGCCGCAAGGCTAAGGAATATATTGCCCTCTACACCGTGCACGATAGGTTACCTCAGGAAACCTTAAGGCGATTGCACATCATCGAGTGAGGGGTTGCTCCTGGATACTCATTTTCCTGGTAATTCCCGAAATGGAACTGTAGCGGACAACGCTGCGTCAAATCAACCGCAGGCTGTTGCTAGGGAAATCGTAACCAAACCTAAAATAGCGCGGGCAATTAAGAGCTTTGAACTCTTCAAGTCAGCCGGACCAGAGATGATTTCACCGGGTAAACTACAAGTGGTGGCTGATACGCTAATTCCATGGCTTGAGGAGCCTATATTGGCAGTATCGATCTAACTTATATCCTTGCCAAGTGGAGAGAGACCAAGGTGGTCTTTATTCCCAAAACCGAAAAAACCTCTCATATGGGACCAAAAGATTTTAGACCTATCAGCCTGTCATCGTTTCTCTTCAAAATACTGCAGAGATTCATTGACAGCTACTTTAAGACGAGCATTGACCGGAAGCTGCTGTTGGATAGACAGCATGCTTACTACAAGGGTAAGTCCACTGAGACTGCCCTGCACGACTTGGTCGGATTTATCGAAAGTTTACTCGCTGTCAAAGAGTATACTTTGATAGCCTTTCTAGATATAGAAGGGGCGATACGATAGTCGCAGCACCATCAAACATGGGAGTAAACGGCAGTATTAAGAGGCCAGTGTACGACCTCCTTACAAAGAGACGTGTCAGGGATAAATTAGGGTCGTCAGACTCTGAACACATTTGTCAGTTGGGGAACACCTCAAGTTGGTGTTCTATCCCTCCTACTATGGAAAATCGCTCTGAACAGCATTATTTTCTCTTTAGAGGAGGCAGATGCCAAGGTTGTCACATATGCAGACGATGTGGCTATAGCAGTTAAGGGGAAGTTTTTGGGAACACTCAGGGACGTCCTTCAAAGAACCCTTCTCACTGTAACGAAGCGGGTGGAAAAAACGGTCTCGGAGTAAATCCAAACAAGACTGAAGTGGTTCTGTTCACCAAGAAATGCAAGATATCACCTGTGGATCCTATCTCCCTGGGGGGTACTGAAATTCCTTTCGTAAACTGTGCAAAATACCTTGGTATGTTTTTGGACAAGAAGCTGAATTTTAAACTCAACATTCTGGACAGGGCAAAAAAAGGTCACAATATCGCTATATGCGTGCAAGAGAGCAATAGGGAAACAATGGGGATTAAAGCGTCGCAGTAGTGATACTGATAATGTTGTATGGAGTTACTGTCTGATGGAAGGCTCTCGAGAAATCCACATACTGAAAGATACTGGGCAAGGTCCAAAGGATGGCTAGTCTGTGCATCACTGGTGCGCTCCGCACCATCCCATCCGATACACTAAATGTAATTTTGCAGTTACTACTCCTGGACATAATTAGTATACAGACTGCCGCAACTACGGCAGTAAGACTAGAAGAACTGTCACAGTGGTCAAATAGGTGTAACGGTCACAGTATACTCCTTAATAAGGTGTCTGTCATAACAGGCACCATACGCTACACTCTGGCTGAGACATTGTTCGGCAAAAAGTACCATATATATGTACTTATACCAGATAGAGATATGTGGAAACGTAGGACTCCTGGTACGAGACTGTATGTCGACTTCTACACTGACGGCTCAAAATTAAATAATCAGCAAGGTTTCGGAGTCTACTCCAAAGACCTAGGGCTAAGTATAGCAAGAAAACTACCAGATCACCTGTAGTGTTTGTCAGGTCAACATTTTGGCTACTAAGGGAGAAACAGTGTGGCTGAGATATAACATCTTCCCGCATTGGGGGCTAGCATATTCTCTGACAATCAAGCTGCCACTAAATCCCTGGATTCTGCCTTCCTGAACTCTACATCAGACCTGAAATGCCGCAGATCTCTTAACGAGACGGCTCGGCATTTCAGCATTCACCTTATGTGAGTGCCGGACCACAGGGACATATCAGGGGACTACAGAGCAGTCGAGCTGTGAAGACTAGGAATAACTTTACAGACTTCACCCGAGTTGAAGCATACTTAGCAGCAAATGGTAGGTGGACGTCTGTCCGAGCCTGAAATCAATCCAGACAGATGTAGCCTTACCTAGATGTGAAGCGTTCACACACACTGAAGCCGATATCAAGACCCGACATCTTATTGTTTGTATCACTCTTCTCTGCAACTGCCCCGCACTGGCGAACAGGCGTGGATCAGCACTAGGATCTTATTTCTTTAGGAACCTAGGAGATTTGGACGATTTTGATATTGGAAACTAGGGATATCAATGGATTATACAGTGTAAGTGATTCTGCCGATTCAGAATGTCGCACTGGCCTAACCTAACCTAACCTTTTCTCTCAATCTTCTTATTCGTCAACACAAAAGTAAAAGTTATTATGGATCTGCGAAATTTCTCATACACTTATCAGTATTATTTCGTCTTTGTAACCAAATGTTTTACGCTTCTCTTCATCTGACATACATCCATATAATTACGTATGTGAGTATGTTTGCATTAACCAAATCTATTCTAAATGTATGCCACAAAAGCTTGTAACAATCGTAATAAAACAACTTAATTATATTGACTACAAATGCAACACAATAACAAATTACACGCTCACACACAAAACATAACCATCACTACCATAACTGTAACTGAGTAATATGTAAATTTCAGTATAGGAAAGAACCACAACCAAGCGTAAGACCTTAAGTAACGTTACGAAAGGAAGAAGGCTGGGAACTAACGAAGAATAAGATGTAAGCATGTAATTAATTACTTTGTTTTGGCATTAACTATGACATACGTAGACAAAAGGACACACACATGATACGCACACACACACATGGAAAGAAAAATAACATAAATCCTTACAGAAATGCATGACAGAACACCATGACATAGTTACGCACACAGGCAGACAGTCAGATAGCAAAACACTCTCATATCCTTTCTCATATGCATGCATCATTTGCTCGCTGATTTCAATCGCAATGAGTAAATGCGTTTCCTTTACTCCCCAGCCGTCAATGCCCGCTGCTATTATCCTGCCTCAAGCATGCATGACATTCATACTGAGGAGGGATAAAAACGTTGACATACAATGTAAATTGCTTTTATGCAAGTCTTATGACACGGTGTGTTAGGAGAGAGAGAGAAAAATAAAGAGGAGAAGAGTGGGAACGGGCCACACTCACATACAGTAAGAATGGATCACATATAGATTTTTTACGCGTAAATGACAACCACATACTGAGCGAAGGTCTAGATGCAAGTGTGAGTACAACCACATTCGTACACAAATGCAACCAACAAATATGCAAATACGCTTGTGGTATTTGTAGCTGCATATATACGTGCATAAGGATAAATATCACGCTGCTCATGCAAATCCTCGCACAGCTGCATAGATGTAGATTATACAACCACATAAATGTGGATAAATAGTGTAAAAGAATATAGTAGTACTCAATTCAACAATTAGATTATGGGTGATCGAGATGAAATATGTTGTTATAGGAAATATTTTCCGAGAAAAAAATGCATTGATGGAAGCAGAACGTTTTCACAATCTTTGAAGCAAGTTGGTGAAAATTTGCGTGACCACCAATGAATTTAACATAGGCTTGTCATAAGAGGGCATCAATTATAGAGTAAGTATTCCTTATATTTTAAGAGAGAGCTATTATAGCAATGAAAATGACTAATTTTTCATCGCTTCACTTTTTTATTCGACCAAAAAACAAACATGTTTTTAGATTAGTGTTTTCAGACCAAAATTAGACGGTGAAAAGTGTACTTACGTGATTATGTGAAAGTCGAGTCCAAAGAAATTAATCGCATTTAAGCCAAATTCAATTTAGTAAAAACTACCGAGTTAGTTAAGATTTTAAAGCGGTATAAAAGTGCTTTCTTTGGAAATGATATTTGGAAGTGATGAAAATTTTATTCTTTTTGAATGACAACCAGTGCGATGGAATTTTATAGCAAGGATTAATTAATACCGTGCCTCTATTGGCATAAAAAGCTTTAACAATAGCAGCTAGAATACAGGAAATCCTGACGTGATAAAAAATTGTAACATATGAGAGTTTCTTATATGGCTGTAACGAACAGAAATTCTAATCTGAAAATCCATAAAGTATATGCGTAATTGATAGTTCTAAAAATCTAGGTTCAAGATCTAGCAAGTTTTGAAGCTCACTTGTGCGTTAAAAGTACAATAGAGAACGAACCATTTGAGCAGAGGGGCTAAAATTATGCAAGAAATTGTCAGATGGCTATGTTTGATATTCGGCAACGTCGCCAGCATTGAAAACATATGTTTAGGGTTATGCAGAAATCAGCCTATTGCGGCCATTCGGTCGGCTGCAGCTCTATATCGTTATATCTTACATGTGTGGTCCCAAAACTAGCCGATACACTTTTTCCACCGATATTCAATAGCTTCTATACCCTTTTTATAGTAAGAAATGTTAAATTCCTCAAAATACCCATCAACCGCAGACTCCAACTCTGCAATGTTGGCAAATCTTTTACCACCGAACTATTTTTCCATGTTTTGAAAATAGAATATAGTCTTAAGAAACTAACTCTACGGAATAAGGTGCGTGATGAAGCAATTCCAACTTTAATTCATTAATTTTGTCCATCGCAATAGTGAATGTATGAGCTGGAGCATTATCTTAATTGAACAATACTTCCTCTTTCGACAAATGTGGCCTTTCTCCATAATTTCATCGCCTAAACGCTGCAATAAATTTGCATAATATTCGCCGCTGATGGTTTTTCCCTTCTGAAGATAATCAATAAAAATAATTGCAAAAAAATTGACGCCATGACCTTGTCTACAAATGGAACCGTCTTCGTCTTCTTTGAACACGATTCTTCCATTCTAGTCCACAATCCAGTGCTTTGACTGTTCCATTGTCTCAGCTATGAAGTGGTGGATCCATGTCTTATCCATGGTCATAAATCGATGGAAAAATTCGGATTTATTGCCAAACCAGCCACACTCTACTGAAACGTTGTATGCAAGTGTGGCACCCATTTTGCGCATAGTTTCCTCATCTCCAAATATTCGGTCCATATACTATATATAGGGTGAGCCATAAGGGTGTTGGCGGTTTAAATATTCAATTAAAAAAACTACGAAACATAAAAAAAATATATTTGTATTTTTAAAAAGTAGAAGCATGGGAATTTTTAAGACTTAAAAATAATGTTGTCCAAATGGCTTCCCTCGGCTGCTTGACACTCTTGGAACCGAAGTCGCAAATTTTGGCTAACTCACGAACCTTCAGCTGATTCAGACGACCATCTAATACCATTTTGTGTATTTTCTTAACCGTGTCTGACCTGGGCACCTCAATTGGTCGACCACTGGCAGCTCAGTGTTCGTCTTGAAATCTCGTACGATCTCGTTTTAACTCGGCTATCCAATATTTTACAGTCGTCAACAAAGGAGCAGACTCCCCTCGAGTAGAATCTAGTTCGGCTTTAATATTGGTTGGACTGAGACCTTTCAAACGGAAATAGTGAATTACATAACGGTGACCAATTTTTTCTATATTTACAAATTCACCGAGATCGTTTACTTCACTTTTTACTTTTGAATGTTCAAATAAAAATACTAAACAACGTGGCGCCTTGGATCTTTGAACATTTTATAAGGTTGTCACTTTTCACCAAAATAATTTTTTTCATCATGCGTACGTCACATTGGCTAGCTTGGGACCGCCCTCGTACCCACCACAAATCACATCCAAAATTTATTTATGTATATATGGCAGCTAGAGTGCAAATGGCACCTGTATGCCCTGACTTTGGGTAGGCGGGTGTTTCCTAGGATACTTCGTAGCGCTTACCCCTAAAACGCAAGCCTCTCTAGCCGATCCTGTAATTAAGCAGGCAAAGGGTATGATGCTTGCGTACAAAAACAAAATTGTATGGCCTTGTGTCAGGCGCCCTAGGAAAAGGTGGATTATGTCTTGGGATTCACCTATAATATGACATCAAACTGATCTTGGAACTCGTTTTCGAAAACCAAGTAAAGGGGAGACTCATAGTTAAACAAGACACATCTTGGCAACAGGTGCGGCTATAGAAAAGCCGTCGGGAGGTATCAGAAGATTTATCTTTTCCGTTAATATAGTTGTATGACCAGAGAGATCTGGTTAATAGACTATGATTGGAGCATGTTGTGCTTTGCTGTGTTGTTATTCTCTCCTCGGACATTGAAAATCTATGCCGTATTATTATGGATTACCAGTTCCATGCGAGGTATGATAAAGCAAAACTGGAGTAGATTGTCTGCGAAACCCAGACCAGAGGGCTCTTCTCTTCTGGTAGCACTGGTGACCAGGGGCCCAAGGAACATTGTTCCTTCCTGGTCAATGGTGTTGGACTCCTAGTGGGAGCACCGTGCTGGCTGTGGTTGCCTGAACAAGTGTTTTCAGTGCCTTTGCGTTGCTTCAGGTCGCGTTGCTGAGGGATGGCATTAACTTAGAAAACACTGTTCATGTCTATCCGAGGTATTCCTAGATTGCTTCAACTCCTACCCGGGAGGTAGCTCACTTCATACCAAGTGACTACAAAGGTACTTTGGCCGAATGAGGGAGTGCGACCTGAGGAAGCTTTTCCAAGGGACCTACTTCCAATCTCTGGTAATTTGGCTAATTCTTCGGGATTAGTTTGAGCACCCCAAAGGGGCGCTTGCTGTCGCTAGAAGGATGAAAGAACACATAACCAAGAAAGAAAAGTAAATGATGGAAAACAGCACCTGTGTGGTGGCATACCATGGGTAAAGCTTTCATAGCGAGACTCATGTAAAACCTTCACATCAGTTGTCTATCCTGACTTCCTGGGCGGACTGCGTTTAGTCTTTGTTGCGGGAGTTCTTTCCCAGGTCTAATGCTCTGGCTCCGCCTCCTTCGGCGGTGGCACCCAGTGCACCAGAATTGGAGAAAGCAGAGATCGTGGAGAGTATGATGCTTGGCAGATCTCGTAAGTTACCTGGTATGAACGGAATAACCGGAGAGATGAGTAAAAGCCTCTGGAAGTCTATTCCGGACTACCTCGAGGCTTTGTATAGGCAGTGTGTACATTTTGGGTATTTTCCGCGTCAATGGAAAACAGCCAATGTCATTGTTCTCCTTAAATCGCCCGACAAGATTAGGAACAATCTTCGATCTTACAAGGATATTAGCCTGCTTCCAGTGCTTTGAAAACTACTGGAAAGAGTAATGGTGCAAAAACTGAGTGAGAGTGTCATTGACGGCATGTGCCCTTATCAATACGGCTTCACAAGGGGTCGTAGTGTTGAGGATGACTGGATCAACGTTTAAAGGTGCTTGAGCGAATCCACTGAAAACTATGTTCTTGGTGTATTCGTGGACTTCAAGGGCGCTTTCGATTACTTATTGTGGGTGAGCGTGTTAGGAAGGCTACAGGAGGTAGGGTGCCAGGAGTTGCGCTTTTGGCGTAGTAACTTCTGTGGTAGAACAGCTAGAGTAGTTGAGGCAAATAGTGCAGTGGAACTCGATCTTGTTCGTGACTGCCCGCAGGGTTTCATCTGCGGTCCATTTATATGGAAGCTTATAATGGACCCGTTATTACGGCAGCTACCAGTGCAAAGTTTGCGCACATGCTGATAACCTACTCATCATGGTTAAGGGTTCGTCTCGTTCTCAGGTGGAAGAGAGGTTCAGGCCATGATGGCGATAGTTAGGCAATGGTCAGAACATGTCGGCGTAGATGTTGCTGTCGATAAGACCAACATAATGCTCTTGTGGGGTAGATTATCACGCAAGCCTCTTATTCGTTAGACGAATGCTGAGGAGTGACTGGGGGCTTAGCAGACGAGCTGTGTTACGCTTCCCCTGTGTGGTACGAATCGGTGAAGTCTGAATTCGGGTACCGTAAGATCATCTCTTGTCAGAGAGTGGTGTTATTGGCTTGCATGCCAGTATGTCGTACGGTTTCGACAGAGGCTCTTCAAGTACTGATGGGTGCTGCCCCGCTGGATCTTGTTGTTATTCGTTGAGCGACGGAATTCAAAGCCAGAAAAGGGTATGCACTTACGGGAACGGACTGGCCCGTTGAGGGGTAGAGAGTATGAGTAAGACTGAGTATAGGGAGCTCTTGGGCGAATGTGTCTTGTTGAGATGGCAAACACGTTGGGAAGAGAGTCAGAACGGACGTGCAACATTTAGGTTTTTGCCAGATGTTAAGTTCGTTGGAAAAAACCCTGACTTTGGTTTTAACCTCTGTCTTGGTTTCTTGCTGACGGGACATGGGTCACTCAATGCCTTCCTGCATAAGAAAGCCCTGTTCGAGCGCGAGTCGTGCAACTGTGGTGCACCTGCCGAAGACTGGCGGCACGTTTTGTGCGAATGTTCCTTATATGCAGATATAAGGGACCTTCAGGGATTAGCGATAACAAGGTCAAGTGATGACTGGATAGTTAGCAATATGCCCTATACTCAGGGTTGTTTGGCTAGAGCAACGGTGTTTGCTTCCAGAGCGTTTGCTAGGCGTAGGTCTACTGCGACGTAATTGTGGCAAGTGGGTCTCTGACCTTTTCAAGACAGTCTGACCTGGGGGTTGAGAGGCTGCAGGACTGTTCGGATCAAGCTGATCCCACAATCCCGTTTATCTTGATTGTTGGCAGCTGTATGCTCGTTTGCGGGGGCACCAGTCACTGGGCCGCAAGGGGTTGAAACTGGAAGTAGATTTTCTACAGAGTTAGATTATCTACGAAGTCTGGCCAGAGGCTTTGTCTGGTAGTGGGGGTGATAGCGATACACACGAGTAGGTCTCGGGTTCGTGCCCTGTCATCTGTATCTTATTGATCTCTCGGGGGGTACGGACAGGCATGGGGTTTTCCTTATGTCTATATTTCATGGTTGCCGCTTACCCTCGCCTTGCAATGTAGTATCAACCATTACATCAGCCTAGGGTCTCCGTGCCTACAGGTATGTAAAAATTTTCAGCCTGTACTCTTTTGCCACAGGGCGACCAATCCCATGAAGTATGGTGTATAAATCACAACTTGGTAGTAGCTTTGCTATATACTTTGCTACGCAGCTCCAACCGGTGAGCTTGGCCGGTAGCGTGGGGATTAGGAGGCCCCGGGACTGAGTTCCCGCCTAATCATTTGGTGTTGGACCCCTAGTGGGAGCAACACCCGGTTGTGGTTGATACCAAAATCGCTGGTAGGGACTTTGTGCTCGAACGTGGAGTTGCATTACAACCGGGTGCTACAGACCCATTGAGTAGGAGAGGTGGTAAGATTGGCCTCACCTCCGCCAATAGGGATTATGTTCCATACTAGCATAATCAACTTGGTATATCCTGGCTGCGAAGAAATGGTTAACAATATGCGGTAGTACCTCAATTATCAGCCCCTTTTCCTATATACCTCAAGTTTATACTGCGCTATCCCAGGGTGGCGTTGACAATCGCATTGTAATGTGCGCAGTGTGTCGCACACCGTGGATAAGACCTTTACGGTGAGACTCACGTTAAACCCTCGTGAACTTTTGTCTGTTTATCGTATTTCAGACAACTTCTCCGTAAAGCGTCAGAACATTCTAAGTGCATATCCTTAAATCGCAATCCATAGATAGTAACATCTGCTGAGTCGCTAATTATTTTTCTTTATTTTCTCCCATGTTTTCATAACAATAGTTAATAAAGACGCTACTGTAGGGTCTGTCAACGATTACTAGACTGATACAAAATTAAGTTAGTAATAACATATATTAATTACTTATCCAAGATGTATCGGTGTTGGAACGTCTTATACGGTACTCAAGGCAAATCCAGTAAACGTTTTTCAAGCTAGTATTGGGAAACGTCATTGTAAGGCATGTTCCACTTAGTATATCTGAAACTGAAATATATGTACTACACTCTGGAAAGTCGATTGTCAAAAATGTCCATAGAATACTTGAAATCTTAAAGTCCGACGCTGTTTCGACTGTCTACAAGCTAATCATTGTACAAAAAAACTGTTTGTAACCACTTAAATACGGCTTGATACAAAAAGAAGCTCGATGAAAAAAACTTCATTAGTCGAATCGCTACTGCGTCGCTACAAAATTGGCGCATTTCTGAAATTGAAACTACTGATGAAAAGTGGGCCGCTTACGACAACGTCAAGTGAAAACAGCCGTGTCGATTTAAAGTGGGCTATGGCGTACGGAGGCTAGGCCAGACGGCCAAGAAGGTTTTGCTAAGTACTCGATGAGATTTGCAGATAATTATGCGCTTAGCGCTGCTGTCCTGTGGTCAAGTTCTTAATTCGAATCTGTACTATCAACAACTGGATCGTCTGAAATAAGTAAGCAATCAGAAGTGGCTAACTTTTCCAATAGGAGAATAATAGTGATCTATCAGGAAAACGCCAGAATGCATATATCTGTAGTGATGCGCCAGAAGCTCCGAGGGCTTGACTGGAAAGATTGGGAAGAACCTATACTGTTAAAAACCGGATCCAGGTTTGGCCAATAGGAGAGGAATTGTGATCCATCAGAAAAAGCCAGGCTATATACATCGGTAGTGACTTGTCAGAAGCTCCGAGAGCTTGATTAGGATGATCGTATGCATTCGCCCTATGGTCCGCATCTGACACCAAATAGTTACTATCAGTTTGTGTCTGTATCAACTGATTTTCCTTGTGAAAAATTCGCCTCAAGAGAAGCTTGCGAAAATCAACCGTCCCAGTTTTTTGCCAATAAGGACGAGGGCTTCTATAGGACAGGCTTAATGGAATTACCTCCAATATTGCAACAAATTATGGAAGAAAAGTAATTGGTTAGATTGCTCTTTAGTGATTTTTTTTCGTAATCGAAGTTGGTAGCAGATTTAACACTCATTCCATCTGTACTATGCTGTGCTTGACTGACACCAGTAAGACATATTGGAAAATAATGTCCAGACAATAATTGCTAACCTTAGGAAACACCCATATATCATTTGCATCTGTATTTTCAACATTGGTAACAATTCACAAATGCAGTTACTATAGTTACAATTTCCTTTGCACAAAACCACACACATCCCTACTGTGACACATACATATATGCTCTACCACACGCACACATCCATGGAAATGCCCCCTGAAACAAACAAAGGCATTCTGTCGTCTGATATGGTGATATAGAATTCTTCTTTTTTTTTTTTTTTTTTTTTGTATCTCTCGGTTTCCGCATATCTGCCATTGTGGTATTTATATGTACGTATTTGTCGTTGTTGTTGGAACAGTGTATTAATGATGGCTGGGAGTATAAATGAATACATGAGCAAACGTATGTAAGTGAAGAGCACAGCATACTTTGTGGCAAGAGCAATTCAAATAGCGCCAAATCAGGATTTTAGAATGAAGGAAAATTTCAACTCTGCCTCAATAGTTGCAACAACTGGGAGCAGAACAATAATAATAACAACAACAACAGCAGCAGCAACTATAACTATATCAAAAATGACGGCAAATAGCAGAACATCCAGCATAGCTTTAGCGGCTAATGTCGCTGCCGCCACCACTGATGGCGGCAAGAGATGATGGTAATGGCGGAGGCGATGATATTGTCGAAGTAACCCAATGCTGTTGCTATTCCCGTAGCTGCAATATAGTTTTGCCAACACCACCAACATCGTCAATGGCGCCACCACATACTTACCCACTCACACAAACTCTGTTCCTCCATTGTTCGTGTGTGATGTATAAAATTGTATGTGGGTGACATTACTGGTTAGGAAATATCCTGTAGGGGATTTTTCCATCTTACCATTTGCATCCAAACAAACATATAAACACAAATACATGCTTACAATAAACGCTTACACATGAGTGTATGTGTGTACCCACTTGCACCACCAATACCAACAAACTAAGCAACCAATATTTAACAGTACAAACAGCAAGAGTGCATAGAAAAATAGAGGCTGTAAGTGACAGTGGTTTGAGAGAGAGAATTAAGAAAAGCGAGTTGTCGCTTTTATGAAATTTAGACTTTTTTTATAGAAATTTGACACAACCAGTCCTGAATTTCCGATAACACATTTGTGCATGTGACCGTGACCGCACGTGAGGCGAAGGCTGGAACAAGTTGCAATCATTCGCATGGTCGTAGGTTCAATCCCGCATACAGCCGCCTATCATTATTTGAGAGGCGATCTGCTCGACTAACACTTTGAGTAGTCAATTAGTTGGCAAGTTTAGGCGATGCTTCTCAGACTGTGATGTTCGGAGTCGTCATTAAACTGTAAGTCTCATTAAGTGAGTGTAAAAAAATAATGCATTTAAACTCACTGAATGTGAGAAGCTCTCTCATGTCTTATTCGTAAGATGCAAAGGAGTTTGCTGTTTTTTCTCACAGCCTTCTATACCGCACGACATTATTCACCAGTGCAATTGCCTGACCACACCATTGCCGAAAGACAACTTATGATTCAAACAATACCGACACTCCCCGTTGACGATAACAAATCCATGTATTTTAAACAGTTTTTTTCTCTCGACGACTCTCGAGTGGACAAGTATATGGTACAATCGCATTTTTGTTCATGGTGGGAAGACTTTATTACAAAATTGATATTGTATTGATATTGATATTGTAGCATCTGTCCACAAGTGGCGCCCGAACGAGTAGGCTCGTTATTCGCGGAAACAAATAATATTTTGTTCTCGTTTACAACAAAAAACATTCTCGCTGACTCTTTCCCCATGCTTGAGGGAGCTGCAGTAACAGTTTTCGTCCAGCCGACCATCTTAATATCGATAGCACAAGCACGCAGCATGAGACTTTTGTTAAAATTGGGCCACTCATGTTCACCGCAAATTTTCTCATTATCAACACCATAAGTATCTCCATTTAAGGCCTTATTTAGTGCAAAGCGTATCAGTAAGATCTTTGCCTAACTGCATTAAATGATTCGCGTCGGATACTCTCATTACGAAATTCCGCACATACATCGTAAAAATTCGAAACCCAGCCATGCCTAAAAGTAATTTTTGCCAAATTTGACTATCGTAATTCGACGAAAAGATGATACCAGCCGATTTCGTATAATCTCCTGGATTTTTAAGGCATGGATATTTGATAACTCTATCTATTCACCATGTTTAAATCCACAGGATAAAGATGCAATCAGTTCGAAGGGAACAGCCTTTAGTCCGTCACCTAACATACTTCTGGAACCACGATAGTTGGTATAAAAACACACTTGTTGCAATGCAGACAGAACTTATCTATAGTTGGACTAAGAATATCTTTCCCTCCTCTTTGGCCACTGAAGTTTTCCAGATCGATTTTAATTTGATGACCAGGGGATCGGCCGTATATTTCTTCCAGACGCTCTTGCCACATTCATGTAGCCTTCCATCTTCGTTATCTATCCGGGGATTGTGCACAAACAAGCTTAGTGGAAAGATATTTCTCCTTATACTATGGCTGTCTAGGTCAATTATCAAAGCGTGAGATAACTACAGAACCACGCCCAAATTCAAAAGTACCTTTCATCGCATGTTTTGGATGGCGGCGATGTAGAGTAGAATCACTCCCATTGAAAAGAGTACGGGCTTTTTGGGCTCACTTCGCGTCACTATATTTGGCAAACCACTTATGTGTTGAACGTCTTTCTCACTAATTAGTGTTCACCGCCTAGATTATAATTAGGCGACCAAGAGTTGAAGTTTTTACAGGGATTTTATGCACGACCAGTTGCTGAACATCGAAACATTCATTGAACTCCCACAATTTAGTTTCACATCCGGAATACAATTAAAATTCCACGCTTTAGTATGAGCTTATATGGAAGACCAGTTACCGATGAACGTCTGGAAAAGATGCCGATAATCCATTAACATTCAAACTTCTTTTGAACGATAAGTTTTTATAAATAACGCAATTTTTTATGCACGCCTAGTATTTTCTTAAATTCACATTAATTTTTATCCAACATTTTCTTTGAAAACCCTTAACTCGATTAAATCAAATCGATATTCTACCACTTGTGTTTGCTAATATATTATTAAAAGGTATATATAAATTGTCGAATTTTCATTAATTTTTCAATATTTTCATTGATAGTCCAGAATTCAAAGATTTTGGTTCTAAATGTGCCCACAGATAAATAACATATTTACATTTATCCATGATTTGTGGTATAGTTGGGGGCACTTTTCCATGTAACTCTTTTCATAAAAGGCACTCCATCATTTAAAAAAAGGGAATGTATTGCATAATTTTAAGCGCATTCTTATTATTATTTTTTATCATCTGGTGGCGGTCACAAAAATACCAAGTGCCACTGAAAATTCGGTTGTTTATGTTACCATAAATACTTAATCGAGAATTCTTCCCAACGTCCTGCACTTTGTCATATATTAAACTTTGCTTCATTCAAAAAAATTCTAGATTTTATGCTGATATCATGCATTTGACGTCCCCTCGGTTCCCTATTATAAACCGTGACAATCGTTAGCCACTTTCGATGTAGCCATAAAATATATAAAATTTTTATTTATTTATTTAGTCAACTGCTGGCCTTCAATCATTCGTACCATTATAGATATTTACTCATGTATCATTTTGAGATCCCGAATATCTGTAAACGACCAGGTATGTTAGTACCATTACCCTTTTTTCGAGCAATTTTTCACTGGATTCTATGCTATAGTCAAAGTCAAGATTTGGGATTCGCGTCTAATCTAGTGTTCGTAGAAGAATTTTGATCCAATATTTTTTGTAATCCAGAGTTTCACAAAAGTTCAATATTATGGATGAAAGCTCAAAATTTCGAGCATATTTGAATAGTGAATCTTTCAGATATTTTTTTGTTTAAATGTTCTCTTGGGTACAGTAACGCATTGACAGTTACCTATGACTTGTGGTATAATTTTCAGTGCAATGTTTTTCACAAACCATTGCATAATTTAGGGAAGAGAATGTATTGCATAATTTTAAGCGTCTTTTAATTACCACTTTTTCCTCCTTCCGATAAAATACACTAAATGTATTGCAACAAGTGGATCTAATTCTGTGGAACCAATAGATTATTTGCATACTTTCTTTATCGTCAAATGAATCCATTTTACCAAAGCCTTCCAGCTGTGTGTTACTTGATCGCTCTACTATACTATAAACAAATTTCTTTGCGCCTCTGAAGAAGACATAGAAGAATTTCTATTATTCAAGGGGTGTACACGCATTCTATCTGTAGACTTACAGTTTTTTTCTATAAGCTTAAATTCTGCTTCGAAACGCCGTATAATCATAAACAGGTTAAGTTTGGAACCGCTTAGTATTAGTCTAAAAGAAAAAATTTGTAAGTAGAGAGGCCAAACTAATTTGTGGAAAAATTGGAGCCTTTCACTAATTTCATTAGATTTGTAATCGCCATTATAATATTCAAAAGCAAGACGGGGTTTAAATTAATAAATTAAGGAAGGAATTATCCCAATTTATACATTGTTTTAACTAAGCTTCGACGTACTTATAGCAAAATCTTATGAAATATGAGTTTTTACTGAAAAAATAAGACGGAACTAATTTTGCCACGTCCACTTAAGCCACGAGAGCGAGCAAATGTGGCTCGACAATTAGTCTCGGCTATTCTATCTTTTTAAAGTGGCAGTCATCTGGCTGTACCAACGAACAATGAGTCATCGGCAAGCCTTGTAATTTAAAAATTGACAAGAGTAAAAGTGAAAGTTCCTATAAATCCATTTATTGTTAGAAGCTTCAACAATGGGATTAGAAGCAGTTTTCTTCACAAGCCGAGGAGTCGGACCGCACTCCACAATGGGCGATATATAACATTCAATCCAGTTGAACCAGAAATGTTTATCCTAACTTGGGAATTTCATCTACTTATTCTCTTTCATGCTCCGGTGTAATAGCACAAAATACTTAAATATTTTTGTATTATACTCGTACGGGAACATTAGTTTTCATGCTTCGAAAATACAGCAAAATTTGTTAAATAGTGGCAAAGTTATAAAACCATTTAGAATCCCAAAGCTTAAAAAGGCTCCCATTACTTGAGGTTTTAGTTTTTATATCAGAACTTTCAGAAGCATACGTTAAGGCTCAAAATATTTACCGCATGTTTTAGCATATACTTGGGCACATTTTTAACTCCCTGCAGACTGCATATCCCTGATGGAGATAAAACCACTGTTCCACACAAACACACACACACATAACCAAAAGCACACATAGACGTGCTACTCACTTAGGACAATGATGGCATATAGTGCAGTTTACGGCTGTATTTATGCCCAAATCAGTTGCTCATGAAGCCGGCAACGATGGATGGACCATGATGGTGATGGTGCTGATTGTGATGGTGGCAATGGTGATGGCGGTGTTGCTGATATGTTGGTGATAACTATTGCTGAGGCAACTATAATGCTGATGATGCAAACAATACTGGCGATAGTGATGAAGATGATGGGTATGCTGCTGCTGGTGCTGCTATTCATCAACATCATCATCGTCGTCGTCGTCTCCATCATCACCATAATCATGATATGAAATGCTATTTTTCACTGCTGTTATTACCATTTGGTTTAGATTTTTTTCTTCAGTTCGTCCATCTTTCCATCACTCTCCAGTTAGGACTGTTGTTGATATGTGTTTAGATGACGAGTGGATTTTTTTCTCATTTTCACTTTATCCTTAACATCAGATTGAAACTGATATTACTTTAAGGACATGGCTACATAGCTATCTGGATTTGAATCTCATTCGCTTAGCAAAAGTCCTCTGCTATATGTTGTCTTTGCGTTTATTTGTATTTGTGTGCGAGTGTTGTTGACAAAGGGGGCATACGAATGGCATTTGCAGTTGATAATGATAATGTAACTAAGAGCAGTAAAAGCAACGACAACAACAGCAAAAAAACAGAAAGAAAATTTCTCTATTACAGATACACATAATCCATATAGAAGAATACTAGCACTGGACTAAATACTCCTACTCCTACTGCTGCTGCTTAGAATCTCAGTTATTGTAACAGATAATCGCAGATAGTTTAACTTTTGTGAAATGGAATAAATGGAAAAAATTCTGGATGTTTATCACGTACTGGGTGATAAAATTTAATATTTGATATTAAACAAAAAACAAGCGGAAAATTAGGGCAATATTATTTCAAATTAAATATTTATTAAAAGATGCTATCATCCTAAATTTATGCTACAATTTTGATATATATAAAAACTTCAAAGTGCCAAAAATACAAATACATATTTTGTGGGTGCAATTATTTTTTCCAATGAGATTTAATTTTTAGTATTAGTTGAAGTTTACATACAATTCTTACAGTTCATTCGGTTCTCAAGCCATTCCTATAGAAATAGCAGTCACATTTACACAGAAAAAATTGGTGCATCGCTTTAAAAACTCCTTTCGATTATACATTTAATTTCGAGTATTCACTTTAATACAATAAAACAAAAAAGAAGCAAATTTCTTTGCATCCCTGAATGAAATATGGGAGAACTTCTAACATTCCGAAAGCCACAGTTTGAGAAGCATTCAATTGATTTATTGATTACTCGACAACTCGAAGTTTTCGTTAAGCACATCCAGGCGACCGCCGCTCATACAATGATCGGGGATCGAACACACGATCATACGTTTGATAGCCATTTGTTCCAGCCACCATTCCAGCATTATTATCCTAAAGTTATATTACAAGTTCCTTAAATCATAACCTAAAAATAGCTGGAAAAGAATTTTTGTGTGTGATAACTTTTTACTCCGCTTGATTACTGATTTATAGGAACGTAATCAGTTGGCCACTAACTTCCGTGAGGTAAGAGTTTTGCTATTGTTTGAGCTCTCTATTTTACGAGATTGCAGTTTATCTTGCTCGTAAACAATCACTTCAAATCGGCAATCAGGATGTGAAAAGAGCTGCATATTTTTTAGCGAATTGAAATGACTCAAAACAAAACAAAAACATTTTGCACGAAAATATCTGATAGCCTTAAACAGATTTAAAAATAGAGCAATATTAGTTTAGTAGACAAAAAATTTATCCATTTTTCGGTTTCAAAAGTAAAGTTAAATAAAACATACAATAAAATTATGATTTCGATGAAACGTTTATTTCACTATAACGATTGAACCTTGCCATTGTGTACGAAATACAATGTCATTTAAATGATGGCCTTTGGATTGGTTGCAGCAGTTAATCCTTTGGAAGTAGTTTTCGATGGCTTTTTCCCACATTTCGGGCGGTATCTCAGCGATGACTTGACGAATGGTGTTTTTCAAATATTGTAACGTTTGTGGATTATCTTGGACGTAATCCAAAAAAAAGCCTAGCGGCATCAAATCGCATAATCTTGGTGGTCAAGTGATGTCGCCAAAAATTTAGCTTACGTTTCTGGAAACTTCTCATGCAATAAAGCCAAAATCAGTCTTATTATGTAGCCCGTGATACCGCCTTGTTGAAACCACATGTGGTTCAGTTCATAATCTTCAATTTCAGGCCAAAAAAAGTCTGTTATTATGCGGCCGCAGCGCTCTGAACGGACAGTAGCGGTTCCTTTAGTGTCATTTTCGCAAAAATACGGCCCAATGAAAACGGCGCCCCGAACAATCATTTGTTCCGGATGCAATGGCTTCTCCACAATCACTTCTTTGTTCTTCGATGTTGCTTGTTGACGTAACCACCGAGTGAGAAATAAGCTTCATCACTGAAGTAAATTTTATTCGAAAAATCAGCATTGACAGCCTGTTACTGCGGCACTCAATTAGCATATCTACGGCGTTGTAAATGGTCAACCGTCTTCAATTGTTGTACGAGTTGGACCCTATATAGACGGAGGCGCAAATCCAAATGTAAACTACGCCATAATATGCCGTAAGATAGACCTAATTGGTGAGAACGTTGTAGAATCGTCAAATTTGGGTTATACGCCGCAATTTCATTATCATTGCGATGATGCACAGGCCTGATCACATCTGTAACGCTACCAGTTTCTTAAAATTTCTTTATAATCTTGCCTATTCCTTGCACAGTAGGTCGAATATGACAACCTTAACCACCCCATAATACACGAAAAGAGCCCACGTTTAAATCACCACTTTTGTTGTAAGTTTGAACTATTTCTACGCGTTCTTCGGCTGTTAAACGATCGATCCATATTTGTAAATGGCAAACCTTTTACTAGATAAATAACACTTTAGATGACAGATATTTAACTGCCCTGCCAGGTCGGCGATTTTGAAGCGACTAAATAGACAACTCTGTACAAGTGCTGAATCCAGATGTGGAGAGATAGCCTTACCAGACAGGCGGTATTGAAACCACTAAATGACTTTATTTAAATTTTTTTATTGACCTCTTAGTGGACTGTTCAAATTGACCCGCATAAAAAATACGGCTTGGTAGTTAAAGAAACTAAGTGTTTTAAAACAAAGATCGCCCGAAAGACTAAGGTTCACTAAAGAGATAACAGTTTTGTTGTCATAAAAACTAAAGTTTTCAAATTTGCCTCTTTCTTAGTCATGTATTCTGCAAATTAATGTATTTTTTTTTTTTCTTATTATATCATTTAGGTTCAAAATTGGCACAGTTCTAGATTTATCGGGCGTCGAAAATTAGTTTTACCGTGTTCTTTTTTCTGATAGAATAAATGGTGCCTTTAACTTGCAAAAATTTCGTAACAGGTTAGCATATTTCAATGGTTTTAATAAATTCTATAGGTAATAAATAAAGATTAAGATCCCAAATTTGGGAAACTTTCTCGAAATGTACATAGTCTTATTCACCAAAGATTAACAAAGTGCAAGGATTGATTTGCACATTTCGAGATAAACAACTGGAAATCAAACTAATGTAGCTTTAATGTTCCCCAAAATATTCTCGTCGAATAGTAATACGCTTTTGCATGTGTCAAAACCTATAATACTTTCCACTCCATTTCTTAAAAGTATCAATGTCGCTGTCAAGCCTCAAAAAATGTTCAACCCGCAATTTATTTTTGATGTAGATACATAAAGAGAAGAGCTATGCCATAGTTAACTCACCGACTTTATGTTTTGAGTTCTTAGGTAGTCACTTGTTTGAGCCGACTGGCGAAGATTTACAACTATTCAATCTTTATTTCTATAAAGATTTCAGGGAATAACTGATAGTGCACGATGTCGAACTGACCTTTTCACGTTGCTCTATTACCACGGTAGCTGTATATCCGTATTTTCTAAAGAAACAGGCGACCAATTCTTTATCTAGCCACGTGTAATCGATTGCATGCACTCGATTAAATGGCCTGCCACAATCTTATAGAAGTGATATTTTTTTGATGTTCCTTCGCATCAATCGACATGGACGCTTTTGATGCATTTGCCCAAGTCGATATAAATACACTGCTTATGCTCTCCGTTAACGATATTTTATATATATTTTATATTTTAAGAAGAATTGTAACTAGAAAATTGACAACTCAAATTAACCTATTGGCATGACAATGCAGTTTCTCACATTTTACACTAAAATAGCTGGGGCTATCGTCCAGTATAGTATTATATGTATACAGGGTTGCCCATATTCGACGGACCCATGTTTTTAAAAAAAAAAAATCAAAGAAAAAAATAAAAATTTGGCGGTTGGCAATCT
>JAHXMU010000525.1:2741519-2790949 GCA_019455685.1 Philornis downsi | reverse complement strand
GTTATGGCGTTGCCAGATGGGTCCGTCGAATATGGGCAACCCTGTATTTGTATCGTCAAGAGGCACTATTTATTTTATTAATGATTGAATTCCATCACTCGAAAGTTATAGTTGTCAATGATCACGCAAAGTCTCAAACGAGTAGTCTATTCGTCATAACAAATAACTTGACTGCGTTGTCGATTACAGTCGCACCCAGTTTTGCTGACTTCTGCCAAATTATTGAGGGGGTTGCAGTAACATCTGGTAGCTATTAAAGTTGCTAAAGGTGCTATATTGAAGGTGGTGGTAGTCATTTTTCATGTCACCTTCTCGCTTATAGCCACACTTATAGTCACACTTACATTTGCTAAATATCATTCAATTACTGAGAAGATTGCAATGGCATCTGGCAAATAGAAATGCTGCAAGCTGCTTTTGTTAAAAGTGATGTTAGTCACGTTCATTGTCGTTTTTCTTCAGTATCATCTCCTCGTTTACAATCACAACCATCTTTACTAATTACTTTTCAATTACTGAGGGAGCTGCAATAACATCTAGCATCTACTGAATTCGCAAGAGATGTATATTAAACGCGGTATGAGTCATGTTCACTGTTGCTTTCCATAATAACATATTCATACTTAAAGTCGCTGCTACCTTGGCTGATTGTTTCTCAATTACTGAAGAAGCTGCAGTAGCACCTCGCAAATAGTCAAGTGGGAAGCGATAATTGGTTTATTGTTAAAGTCTGTGTCAACCATGTTCACTGTAGCTATGCTGAATATTATCTCCTCACTTACTATCGCAACCACCTTCAGACTTCTCCTTAATCACTGAAGACGCTGGAGTAACATCTTGCAACTATTAAAGTCACAAGCGCATAATATTAATGTTGGTATTTGTCACGTTCACACTTTCATCATTACCATCTCCATATGTATGCTGGAGAGTATCGGCATATGTAATACCAAGCATCGACTTTATAGTTTACGACTAAAAAACGGGTCTTCTCCTATATTTGCCATAGCGTGAAAATTTGGACAGTTTATTATTTGACTTCATAGCCTATTGGGCATTCACTGAATAGTTCCAAGGACGTGAGGTTATACCAAAATCCGCAAAGAGCCACTAGCTTTACGTTTTCTTGTTTCCACCGTTACCAGTCTTTCAGAAAATGTAAGTGACATGCCATGAAACTATAACAAATATATAACAGCTAACAGAACTTTTGATTATCCTCCTTAATAGCTGTTGGTTCCATTGCATGATTACACAACTACAATCTCTACAGTTTCCCTATTCAAAACTACGATATGACAATACAACCCTCGTAGTACAAACATTTTCATAGCCATTTACTTGATATTAAAAACAAATTACCGAGCGAAAGTTTTCAGTAAACCCATAAAAAATGTTATGGCGTAGAAAACCAAAATGAAACTTTAAGATATTTTTTTCCGACCTGCATAGCAAAGAAAACTCTCAGTCCTCTGGAAATTTGCCCGAATTTTTTTTTTCAAAGAAAATATCCTTGTTTTTACATCAACCATCGCCAAAATCTCATTTTTTCTCCCGACCAATCTTATCACACATTTCTTCTTGTTGGCAACATAATTTTCATGAGACATCATAAAAAAGAAGCGAAGCCACGAAATGAAGGAAAAGGTTATAAAAATTGTTATTTAAAACCACAAAAGAGATGACTAAATGATATCGTAAATAAAAATCAAGCAATGGCAACAAAAGGATGTTAATGTCATAAAAATCTTTAAAGAAGAATAAAGGAACGATGGCAAACAAAACGAAAATCAAATATAACCAGCGATATAATAATAAGATATCCTGAATGCTCCACACAAACTCACTCACAAGTGCTCTCACAATGCCACCACTGACACACATACACCAGTATATCGATTGTGTTCTGTTAATATCGCCCGACCGAGTTTAGATGTCTCTACGATATATGGCCACAAAAAGTCCTTACACACATATATTCACACACACACTCATGCGGCAAAAACAAAATCAAGTGGAATGAAATCATTCTAATTTTTTTTTTTTTTTTTTTTTTTGTTGGTCTACTCTCCTATCTATGAAGAGCATCATGGTATTCTTTAACACATACAATTCAAAGTTTATTGGCTTTCTGTTTTTTTAGAGCAAAAGGCTATAAAGAGAGGGAAAGGGTAAGGGTAAGGCGGCCGCAAAATGATATTAATAGTTGTAAGTAGTGGATGGAGTCTAAGCTTGTATTGTATGATGAGGAGCTAAAAGATTCAGAAACGAAACCGAAAATAGACAAACCGGTGTTTTGGTGTGAACTGGTATGCCGATTCTTTCAATATCGCGGCAAAATCAACATCGGTAAGGACATCAACTTTACTGGGGTCAAACTTACGGTGGTCCGCCGGCAGAGCTATTTAAAATCACCAGCGATGAGCTGATAATGACCAAACACGGGCTATTAAACAAGATTTCGTTGATTGCATGCTAAGTCTTTTATGACCCATGTTTATAAAAACGTCCAATTTCATGTACCAACCATTGCGGGATCAGTTCCTTACCCTTGGCTTATAATGTTCTGCGTCTGATCTAACGCATCTTATTGGACCTTATTGATGCGGCTTTACTTACCTACTTACTCAGGAAGCCATTATAAATAAACATTCTTATATATTACACGCCGTACATAGAAAGTAATCTCAGGCACTTTGGTCTTCGGCGCTTCTTATTCAATTCGTCTCACCAAATTTCGATAGTATTTCAAAAACTTGGTCTTTTCAACGGAGTTTTGATCAACCTCTTCTGTGCCGCCCTGCAAATTGGTTGTTGAGAACTTTTCGCGTTTGCGTATTTGGGTCCATCCGCACAACATGACTTAGGCAACGCATTCCTTGCACTTTGATTGGTGTATGACTCATACAGTTCATGGTTCACACAACGACGAATCCAGGATGCATCATAATCCAGAATTCTGCGCCATATAGAAAGACAGGTAACATTAACGTCTGATTTTTGTTTTGTAGATAGAGGACTTTATCATTAAATTGCTTGCTTAGACTATCAATGTGATTTTAGACCTGATCTAGCCAGAAATTCACACTGCATCAAATCCGGCGAACATCCAAAAAGGAAAAGCAAATTAATGCGCATTACCAAACGATCGGTTTGCCCCAAAAAACCTATCATTACGTGTTATATTTTTGTTGACCACAAAGTGCCTTTCAAACCACATTTCGGTAATAAATACTCGAAGTCTTGAATAGGTTTAGTATGCCAATGAAACTGATGCGCTTTTGTGAAATGACACTGACTGACAAGAAGTCTTTAGTGAACGTAAATAAAGATCTTACTCAGTGATTTTATAACATACGAGGTCTTTGACAAGGCTGTGGATACAATTGACACATTTTTTACCAAAAATTCTATAAAACTTGCACTTTCTATTGTAGTAACATCATTGACCGAAATTTATGATATAATATGTTACTGCAACCTTCTCAATCATTAAATAACAGTCTGTAAAATTAGATTTTTCAAAGTTTTATGTTTCGACGAATAAGGCATCTAACCATTTGAGATGCTGCCTGAATGTTAACAAGTATTATGTGTTGAAAGTTTTTTTCAAATCTGTGCTAGCCGTTAATAAAATAATTTGTATGAGACCATCTGTTTGGTCTTTTGAACTAAGCAAGCTGTTCCCACAATGGCCTGTCTCGGCAAATGAAGATCCAGCTGCATTAGGCAATAGCCCGACTATGGCAAAATCGGATGAATTGGTTCTGGCAGTCTTTAAGGAAGAAATTCTCTGTGAAATGTGCGAACCCACCATCGTTAACGAAAAGTCTCGATATCGTATGAATAGAGAGCTACATGATGTACACGCTGACGTCGACATTATCAAGCGCATCGAAACACAGCGATTGCTTTCCAATTAAAACACTACGCTTCAGAACAACGTATTTGATAAAAATTTCAGAGAACAAACTACAGGGTGGCGCATAAGTAGCGCTAAGATTTGATCAGTGAATACATTTTTTGTTTAAGTCTTTTTTTCGTCTCTTTACAGAATTATCTAAATAATACATGGAAAATTTATGATGGAAAGGCTCAGCACAGAACAAAGAACCAAAGTTGTTCAATTTTACTTTGAAAGTCAGCATTCGATTATTCAGATCATATCGAAATTCCTTTCATGTTCCAAGTGCTCCTAGCGCTCAAACAATTTACCGATGGGTTCAGCATTTTGGGCAACAAGGGGCTGTCTGTGACCTTCCGCGTGCTGGAAGATCTCATGCAGTTCGAAATCAAGTGACCATTGCTTGAGTGCAAGCAAGTATTGAGGCAAACCCCGAAACTTCCATCAGGCGACGTTCTCCGCAGTTAGAGATATCTAGGCCGTCTTTGCAAAGAATTTTACATGTGATACATCTATTCCCATATAAGATGCAATTGGTCCACGAGTTAAAACCAAA
This sequence comes from Philornis downsi, assembly GCA_019455685.1. Taxonomy (NCBI): domain Eukaryota; kingdom Metazoa; phylum Arthropoda; class Insecta; order Diptera; family Muscidae; genus Philornis; species Philornis downsi. The sequence continues at coordinate 2,786,489 of JAHXMU010000525.1, read as the reverse complement.
TGATGCACAAGAACGCATTCAATATAGGCGCCGTTGGCGTTACTTATGCGCTACCCCTTAGAAAAAGGTGACAAATTTTTCATCGCAATAAGCAGATTTTCAAAGAGCAATCCGTTTTTTCTAGGTATGGAGTGTAAAATGTAGTGATTTTTAATATAGTGGCCCTGTAAATACGCAAAAATATTCGAAAAAATACCGAAAACTGCAGTTTATTCCCAGGTTTAGTCCAACAAGTTTCGGCATTATATACTAATACTATCGCGGGCGAAACATGACATAAACATATCAATACCAAAAAACACATAGTCTCATATCTAGTGAAAAGAATGTCTATTTATATGTATTATATTTATTTAGCATTTGTTAATAACGGCGCCAACAATTAAGCCAGTCCATAGCATAGTGGACGATGTTCAACAAATATTCAGTAACAGCTGATTTTCTCGGTGAAAATTCATATTCTGTAGTATTTCTCAATAGCTACTCCCACTATTGGCGTGGTCCTTTAAAAATGTGTACATAATTTGGAATTATTCTTAATTAATGAATAAATGATAAAATCGCTATTTTTCCACATCTGGATTCAGTACTTGCACCGAGTCATCCATTTAGTCGTTTCAAAACCGCCGATCTGGCAGGGCTTTCAGCTGTTAAATATCTGTCATCTGAAGTGTTATTTACTTAGTGAAAGGTTTGTCCTTTTCTAATATGAATCGTTTAACAACCAAAGAATGCGCAAAAATAGTTAAAACTTACTACAAAAGTGGTGATTCGGACGAAAGCACTTTTCGTGCAATGCGGGGTGATTATGGTCGTCATAGTTGACCTGCAAGGAATTGGCAAGATTGTAAAGAAATCTGAAGAGATTGGAAGAGTTACAGATGAGGTCAGGCCTGTGCATTATTGCAATGTGCGCACTGCCGAAATTATCGCTTCTGTTAGTGACAGTGCGGCAGATAATCCGAATTTCAATTCAGAGCACTAAGGCCGCATAATAACCGACTTTTTTGGCTTGCAATTAAAGATTATGAACTGGACGATATGTGGTTTCAACAAAATGGTGCTACGAGCATGAGGAGATTCCAAAAAACGTAAATTCATGTTTCGACACCGTTAGATTTCTTTGTGAGACCGTTTTTACGAGGATAATCACCAAACGTTGGAGCATTTGAAAACCAATATCGTCAAGTTATCGCCGAGAAAACTAACTCAAAAGGATCCACTGCTGCAATCAATCCAAAGGCAGTCATTAAAACGGCATTGTATTTCATATATAATGGCAAAGTCCAAGCATTGTTATAATAAAATAAAAGTTTTTTACTTTTAAAACCGAAAAATGGATAACTTTTTGTTTGATAAACTAATATTGCTCTATTTTAAACCTGTTTAAGGCTATCAGATATTTTTGTGCAAAATATCAGCCTACTAGCGATTGAGTGATTTGACCTCTATTTTGCTTTCGACAAACACGGCGAAGGATGTATCTTCTTATCTTCTCCGTAGGTGGCGACTGAAATAGACATCCTTATCTATTATACGCCGCCTGGAGAAAATAGCTCCAAGCGCTTCGATCTTCTGCGCTTCTCCTCCAATTCGTTACGCCAAGCTTCGAGTATTATCGATCAGATTAAAATAATGTAAAATGTCGAATCAAGTCATCATTGGCTGGAAATTACCGCATCCAATTATCCATTATTCTAATAGACCATATGAAGTTTGAAATTCATTGTGCAATAAATTTGTAGAACATTTTAAAATTACTACCAACATTCTGAACCGATGGTAACGCCTTTAAGAGTGCTTACATTTTATTTCGGTAATAATAATTGTGCCACCGGACAGCTCATGAGTGCAATAGTGGATAAATTTGAGTTGAAATATTAACGAAAATATGACAGCCACAAGTGCTTTAAAATGGGCCAAAATCAGTCGACTCTAAGCGGTTCACAGGATTTGGGAACTTTTCGTCGAATTAACTCAAGAACTGAGATCTCTTGGTCATTTAAGACACTGAAACTTCTCAAATTGAACTCCGCACAAGTTGAAAGAAGGAAGTTTCTGCAACATCATCGTAAAATCATTTTCGGTAACGTAGCACATTTTTGTCTTAATAGCCTCGTCAACAAGTAAAATACCTTTATTAGATAGCAACAAACTCACAGGTACTTCTAGAGACTACTCACAAAAGTGACTGTCGCGTATAAACTTCATGACGAAGGCGGCAGTATGTTCGCATAGATGAAAATTTCAGTCTGATATCGACAAACACGTTATGAAACTCCTACAAAAAAATATGCAAAATCGTGGAAATCTATGGAATAGCTCTTAATTCCAATTAAAGTTATAAATCCGTATTTCAGGACGAAAAACATATGTAGTGAAAAGTCATAATAAGTGAAGTAGATCGTCATATTGTAAATCATATCTAAACATAAACTTTTTTACAGCATTTGTATTGTAAAGTTGTATAATGCATTTGTTATTGAATTATGGAGAAGATACGTTGTAATATAGTAATTTAATCAAATCGACCTTAAGGCTTAAAATTACAATCCTGAATAAATAAATTAAATTAAATTAAATTAAAATCGACCAGTTTTGTTACAACAAACTTGATTAATCTCAGTTCTAAACGTTGTATTTACCTTAATTACTTTAGAGAAAAGTTGGGAGCTGTTTTTGTCAGTTTATTTTTTTCCAACAATAGTTGCAATTTTCTTAATAAATTCCTTAATTTTTCGATCGATTTCGTTTCTTAAAGAAACCCCGAACAAAACTTTCCAACAGAAAAAGTTAATTACATTTTTCTATAGATTTCGTTTCGTAAAGAAAATAAAACTTTCTAACAAAAAAAAGCTTGTTAAAACGGTCCGAAGGTACCACAGAGAACTCTACTGTTTTTTTTTTTTCTAAAACCGGTTTTCTCAAAAAGTCGTTTATTTCAACACTTCAATGTGGGTATTATTATACTCGTATAGGGCTCCTTGGAGTATACTCGGGCATAAATGAAAATGTGATTGTATGGATACAAAATTGTATGAATGAAAACTGCAGCTCCCCATCCTTACATGCATACAGTGACTGTTAATATTAAACGGAAGTTGTCAACGTTGCCATTACGTATACAATATGAGCATATATTTGGATAGTAAGTAGACTCACATACGAGTATATTTTTAGATTATATTTATGCTTTCTTCTATACAAAATGCTTTCATTCTATATATATATAGCCATTGTAAGAACTTATGTGAATTTGGGAATTTATTGTTAAATTAGAAATGTTCGCAACATGTCATCCCCTACGAAAATTACTAGGCATGTCGCATTTAGCGAGGGGTTATGCAAACATTTAAATTTTGTATAACATATAGCAGGACAAATCGTGAAGAAAAGGGAAAAATTTTACTATACCTATAGCATTATACTACTAGGCAATACTCGCATAATGACAAAAAAGATATTACCTGGAATTATGATTTATATTTTTCTTAATGCTATACGAAAGTAATAAAAATGTTCTTTATTATTGTTATAGCGAAGGAATTTGCCTTCGCAGTCTTGTGTGAATCGTTGTTTTTAACAGGTCAAATAAAACTAGCAGTTTTAATTCAACTCAGTTTTTATTCCTAAAAATAAGATATTAACAATTCATTTGGTAAAGGTTACAATTACAGTTAAGGTTATAATTACAATTTTGTATCCATACAGGACAACTACAACCTGCTCGCTCAGTGATTAATGAGAATAGAAATTACCAAGCAAAATTGATGACTGACTTTAGCACGTAAAATACATTTGTCTCCTTTTGACATTATAATTTTAGTACGACAAAGGCTTAAAAGAAAGGCTTAAAGAAAATGAATAATTGGACAGTGGTGCCAACAATTATTATTTTTGCAGAACAATTGTTTTCGTTTTTTTTAATGTTCCTACACGCGTTTATTTAATATTATATACATATATATATTTTTAATTTTTCCGAAGGCTCTACGATCCGACCACAAAGAATGTAAAGATATCAATATAAGCAGCAACAATTCTAAACACGGTTTTGTAATCGGTTGAGTATTTCAATTTAAATGAGCAAATATATGCTTAAAAACAATTTAATTGGCCAATTTTAAAAATATGGAAATGCCACAAATTTGCGAAAAAATTTTCTTTTTCTATAATATGCTAAAGAAATTGATAAACTTCTTTGAAAAAATCTTCAAAAAAGATTGCAACGATTTGACCTGTTACAAAAAATATGAGTACATTTAAATATTTTCGTATTTTTCAGCTCATGGATTAAAACAACATTTCTGTGCCGCTAAATGACTTTCAAGTACGAAAATTTCAGGAATGCTATTAATACATCTATATCAGATAAAGGTTTTAAAACATGAGGCAGAGGACATTAAGAAAAGATTCATTTTTCGTTATGGATTTATTTGTGATTATCGTTCATTGATTCACTTATATGTGAACGATTTTTATTAATCCAAATATTCTTAACTTCAATTAAATCTCATTCATCCACTGATCCATCAACAATAATTTCATGAAAATTTCTCCCTCTCATTCTATGCCTGGTGTCATGAAATTACATTCCGAAATCTTTATCGATATCAGTTAAAGTCGATTTGCTATAACAAAACTTTATTTATTAAGGTTTTCCCTTAAACCAAACTTATTAATCCCTCGATACTTCAGCGACATTATGGAATTACATTCCGAAAACTTGATCGGTGTCAGCTAAAATCGATTTGCTTTAACAAAACTTTATTTATTAAGGTTTTCCCTTAAACCAAACCTATTAATCCTTCGATACTTCAGCGGTATCATGAAATTACATTCCGAAATCTTTATCGATATCAGCTAAAATCGATTTGCTTTAACAAAACTTTATTTATTAAGGTTTTCCCTTAAACCAAACTTATTAATCGGTCGATACTTCAACGACATCATGGAATTACATTCCGAAAACTTGATCGGTGTCAGCTAAAATCGATTTGCTTTAACAATGCTTGATTTATTAAGGATTTCCCTTAAACCAAACTTATTAATCCTTCGATACTTCAGCGGTATCATGGAATTATATTCCGAAAACTTTATCGATATCAGCTAAAATCGATTTGCTTTAACAATGCTTGATTTATTAAGGATTTCCCTTAAATCAAACTTATTAATCCTTCGATACTTCAGCGCAAGTATCGTATATTAGCATTCCGAAATAAATATTAATTGCTAAAAACTATTTCGACCATAAGTAAATCACACCTGTTATCTCCTTCAAAATCGCCAGACTGCACACAAGCCAAAGAAAAGGAAAACGACAATAAAAGCGTGTACGCCTGTGCGTATATACCTGGGAGGCCACAAAAATTCTTCAAATTGAAAATATTTTAAGTTTCTTTGTTGGAATAGCAGCCAATTCAATAATCACCCACAAGAAAGAAGGATTTTGGACTCTGTGACAAGTTCAGTTATAGGTCTCTTGTTTGCCGAATCGATACTACTAGTCCATGATCAGTTGAATATATCGTCGACACCATCTTAAACTAGCGAATGAGATTTTGTGTACTTTTCAGGAGAATAAAAAAACTGCAACACGGGTGCAAATTCATTGAAATTCAATTGCTGATTCGAGCCATTCCGCTTTCGTTAGCGTTTCGACACAATGCCACAACAAGCGCCTTGCAGAGTAGAACTGGAAACTAACGAATATGAAAAATGGCATTTTTCACATTCGTTAGTTTAAGATGGTATCAACGATATGCCAACCAAAAATTTGAAACAAGCAATCAATAAATTTTGCTATTGTATCCACAGGAATGAAGAATTGGGTCTCCCCAACAAATTTCCATTTGAATCATGGTTATGTACCTTTGCAACTTATTAGGGATTAATTTATGATGTTATTCATCTGTACCAATTTTTGCAGATATAGTTTTGGGAGCTGGCTAATGTCATTGAGGTCTTCTGATTTGGCAACTAATTTGGCCTACACAGCACTACAAATAAATGTAACTGGCGCCATCTTGTGGAGAAATGTTGGCCCAAGAAACTCATCGCAATACTATCAATCCCTGACGCAAACCTTGATATCTGTGAAGCAGTAAATAGACTTGCCAATCAACAGATAATACCAAAATAATAGCATTATGTACCTGATGGAATTCGGAGTTTCGCCTCAGTTATGTCTAAGCAAGTCAAGTAATTTGTTTAAGATAAACTTTTTTAATTCTATTTTGACTGAATTCCCTTTAACATAACCAAAATCAATTAAATTTCAGGTGGTTTGTTCAGAACCACCTCTATTTCTAGAAATATACCCATAGCCTCTTAAAACCAGACATCTGAACCCATTTGAATGCAGTCTGCTACTTAAACTGGTCCGCTTCAACTGCAACACAAATGCGGTTTACGCAATACTAGAAAAAAATATCTTGATTTTAAATAAAAAAAAACAGTAGAGAAATTTCTGCCTGGGGAGCCTTACACATGCCTCTATTCAATCTTCTTTTGCATTGTTGCTTTAAAGTGCAGAAAAACAGAAGGGGCGTGGTGATTCACTAGTTTCCCATCACATATTGGCCAAACTTTTGGTTATTTCTGCTGAAGACTTCGTATTGGTTAGTGTTATCCTACACGAAAGTAAATATAAGCATCGCGAGATTACCAAACCCATCCATGGGTTCATATAAGTTTTGCCGTATCTGGCAATCAAAGAATGTGTATGTGTATGCTTCAAACAGTTTTTCATAGATCTACCCCAGGACTCGTCGTGTTTTGAATATCTAATTAATTGTAGATATGCGAGATCTAAAGACGCACTGATAAACTCCATTGATATCAGATTTAAAAGACTACAGGACGTGGGCGAAAAACTGTTGTCGTGATTCTTGGTACGTCCTTGTTTTATAGCTTTTTTTCAACACAGGTTATAACGCACTTAGATTCCAACAATCGGAAAAAGTCAAATTTGTGTCCAGGAAGTGGCGCATGCTCATTATTAGCTCATCACCATCAATCTTAAATAGCTCTGCTGGCTTGTCAACAGCTTCTGCAGCTTTGTTGTTTTTAAGTCGTTATTCTGCCACTTTGATCTCGGTTTAGTTTGATGATATATAGGTACGATTTATAAAATCGTCGATAATTGGTACGATTTCTGTAGCCATACACAATAAACAACTTATAAAAATGTTCTCTTTCTCTTTGCATATCAGTAACCTGAATTCCAAGTTTGTTATTACAGACGGGATGTCCTACTTTTATATTTGCTTTTTATCTTTCGGCAGAATTTTCGGTCTGCATCTTTGGTCGCATACATTTCTATACGAGGTGTATTCAAAAACTAACCGTTTATTTTCAATTTTTTCCAAAAAGTATTTATTTATTCATCAATTTCTATTTTATTTCCTTTAAAGTAGTCCCCCTTGGATACAATACACTTGTGCCAGCGTTTCTTCTAATCCTCGAATCACTTCTAAAACTCGTTTTTTTGGTACCGCCAACAGCTCCTGTTTCCATTTTTATTGTATCTCCTCAACCGTAGCAAAACGTTTTCCTTTCATCGGCGTCTTCAGTTTTGGGAAGAGGAAAAAGTCAGCGGGACCCAAGTCCGATGAATACGGTGGTTGAGGCATGCTTGCGGTTTTGTTTTTGGCCAAAAATTCACGCATAAGCATCGATGTGTGAGCTGGTGCGTTATCATGGTGCAAAATCTGTGATTGGTTTTTCCACTATTCTGTGCGTTTCTGACGAATTGCATCGCGCAAACGGCGCATAACTTCAAGGTAGTATTCCTTATTGACCGTAATGATGCACCACGTCATTGCAATCGAAGAAAACAGTGAGCAAAACCTTCACATTTGACCGAACTTGTAGTGCTTTTTTCGGTCTAGGACGAGCATCGTCATTGACATCTTCCCGACCTTCCTTAAACCGGTTATACCACAATTGAACTTGTGTTCTGCTCACAGTAGAATCGCCAAACGCCACAGTTAACATTTCAAATGTCCTTGCATGTTTAATTTCATTTTTTACACAAAACTTAATACAGTTTCTTTGATCGATCATTTTCCGAATACTAAAAAATCGAAGAGCACATCAAAACACGCCTAACCTTTTTATTCGTCAAAAACAAACTAACAATTCAAAATGGCTGATATTGTCAACATATATAACAGACATGTATCGAACATACAGACATGTATCGAACATACAGACATGTATCGAATCGAACATACGTAACTCACGGGATTTGAAAAAAAAACCGTTTTTTTATCACACCTCGCATTCCCTATATTTCGCTCTTCCCACAACCATGCCCTCATTGTAATTGGCTGCAGCGTTGCCATGTATACAACATCTTTTTCTTCAGACACAATGCGACATTCTTTGTCGTACCAGGAGTTGCCTGCGCGCAGTTTTTCGTACTCAAGTATGGGTTTTGCCACAGTTGTCATCGAATGCACAATATGCCAACTCCAAGCATCACAAACATCAGCATTAGAGGCATTGTCTTGCAGTAATTGATCGATGTAATGCCTAAAAATTAAGTTTCAACTGCTAGACTGTTATAGGAAGCGCAAAAGTGGGAGGACAAAATAACCCTGGCTGCTATGTGGCAACATTTTTGGCTGAACTTAGTTTTTGGAAGCTTCATAAAGATTTATGATAGTTGTAGCGTCTACCCAAAACCGCCATCTAGTCCCCTCGTTAAGCTCATTCGAACACAAGAAATGTATAGTCATAAAAATGACACCAAATAATAACGGCAGTCAAATAGTATTGAGACTATAAGAAAATGTCTCTGTTTGAGCGGCGCTTTTTAGTATGCCTAGTTTTGATAACACCCCCACACTTTTTATGTCATGTCCCACAGCTCCCCTCCTGTAAGAGATTGTCATTATAATCGTCATTCCCACTAGTGTCGTCATCGTCTCCATCGTCATTTTCATCTTCATTGGCATCGTCGTTGCCGCTGCTATCACAGTCGTTATATCAATAAGATTTGAGGTTTTCTAAGAGATTTTTCTATTTATTTTTGTATGTTTTGTCTGCTTGCGATTTGTTTGTGTGTTGTTATTCCTTCTCGTTTGAATGAGCCGAAAAGCCATTGAATAAAAATATTTAGGTTAAGAAGTCAATGCGCAACAAATACACCAAGTATGTACTCGTATTTACAGTTACGAGCACTCATACCACTTATCACTTAGAGCACCACACATGTGACATATTCACACACATACTACCGACTAGTTACAAAAGCCCTCAAGTAATAAACCTAGATTCATACTCGTACACACACAAACACTTGCTCGCATTCAAATAAACTCGTATGGCACATCAAAGCCATGATAAGAAAACATTTTTCTCTTAAAAATAATAAATAATTTAGTCTAATACGGATTAACTAGAAAGTGTGTATGTGTGTGCCTGTGCCTGAATGTGTTTGGTACTAATAAGCGTTAGAGTTTTCGCTGTTTTTTTCTGTTCGGTTTGGCATTTATAAGAAATTAGTTGTTGTCAAATTAAAATGGAACAATTTTCTTAAGGCTAATTATCCATATGGCTTCTTTCAATTAAGTTGTCGACAATTTAGCCTCAGAGTATGCTGTAATTCTGGAAAAGCATATTTAAGAATAACATTTAGATATGTTTTCGTAGGCTATAATATTTAAAGCAGAATCAAAACATATTTTGTGGCTGGAGATTACTGAATATTTAATACAAATAGTTTAGGGGGGTAATAATTAATTAAAACACGTCCGCTTTATTTCGCAATTCACAAAAGACTGCTGTATTTCAAATATATCATAAAGCTTGTCATATTACATGGTTGGTTTTAAAGTATCTAATCAGTGTTACACTAATAGGAGTTTTAAATAGATCGCATATAGTGTTGCATTATCATAAGTGTTATAAATTACAGATATCTTAAACTAGGTATACATGCTATATATTATGGGTATCTTAAGTTAGTATAATACAATATAGTACAAACATCTACTATAATAGCTTGAAACATTTTGTAGCTTTTGCATAAACTTAAAGCTTTGCAGTTCTCTGGCGCAGATTTGAATTATTTATAAGCAACTTTTTCAGCTCCTACTGATATGCAAAGCCATTGTCAGAATTTCCCGATTTTTTCCTAATTTTAATAATGCAAATTGTAATTGGAAAAGCAAATGTTTACATTTTCATAATGAAGAAATATAATATTTACTATTTTGGGTGAGCACTTACTCTACTTCCATTATTCAAAAGACGATAGTTGGATGAAAAATAATAAAAAAATGTAATAATTTGCTTCGTTGAGAACAATCAAATATTATTACAAATGCCGACAAAAAATCATGAGTATGTACCTATATGTATATATGTATCGTACAGATTATACTAAAATCTTATTTTTGTTCGTGATAGAGGATAGAATGGAGAACAAAAGTTTATCATAATGTTCTAAATATTTTCCTTCATTTACTTCATTTCAAAGAATAACTAATATTTTGCAACAGATTCCATCATCTTGCTAAAATAATTACAAGCTACACTAGTTCCCAAGGAAAATACGAACAATCCACCTAATACATTAACCAGATCGACGGGAAATCAATGGAATCGAAATTCAATTGTCCGATTTTGTGAGAAGTGGAAAAATATCTATCCAAAAAATTTTGATAATTGCACAGAGAATAATAACAAACTGTAATACTTTTGAAAAGTTATTTTCTGTATACTTTTACAACTTTCATAAATTTCTAAGATTATAATTTCTTCTAAATTATTTCCTTTTACTTGCTTACTCACCGCAGACACAAATTCTTAACACTTCAGTCTTTTGTTTTCCTTCTATATTTCTTTATACCGGGTTTTGGTAGTGTTTGAAAAACCTATAATTTTTAACGCAGTTTTGGTCACCCTGCTCTGCATCAGTTATCGAATTCATTGTTGAAGACCGGAGAATATGGTCCAACCAGAGCAATAGTAGTAATTTGATTACCTTTATTAACTCTGTGTTAACATACAACTAACAGAACTCATAATTCATACTACATTCTCTTACAACGATAAAACGATAAAGGCCCCTGCATCATAAACAAGAGTTCTGCACTATAGAGGGAAACAATATCTGGTTGATTAGCGTTTTTTGTTAGTCAGTAGAGAACTCTGTCATAAAATTGACACGACGTCGATGTTCTCCTTTAGCGACAACGTGTCCGTATGTCTTACGGAGTACTTTTCTCACACAACTTAGGATTGGAAGGCAGGTAGGATTAATGTCTAATATAGATGGATCTTCAATCATCGAGGTAGATCAACTCTTCTTTTTCATTTCCAGGCCAACATCATTAGATTAAGTGAAGATGAGGCCGGGGTAAAGAAAGCCATCCCTCTCTTAAACAGTGCCACAGTTCCCTTCCTAATAAGTAGTAAAAATGTGATTTTATGTTCTGTGATGAATTGAATTCAACTTACTAGAAAATATTTCTTTATGGATTTTCTTATTTTGATACCTGTGGATGTTCTTTAAAATAACCCAATAACATGGGAAAGGATGAAACTTTTTTACAAGCAATGAAATAGTGGTTCTCTGAGAAGTACTTCGCGGAACATCGCCTATGTCTTTAACATATGACAGTAATATGTGGTTTATATTGAAGTCCGTACCAGTAGTGATCGCCACAGCTTTCATCTCCGAAAGTTTGTAGAGAGTTTGTGTAGAGTAGCACAATAGCCAACATTCCTGTCTGAAGAAGACAAGTTTTTTGTAAAAAGGAGACAGTAAAATTTGCCTATTTATTGTTCTTTATTTTACAATTTTCTAGTGTCTTCTCTAAAATGATCGAAGTTGTGGGTTTACCAATTTTAAAACCGTACTGGTAAGATTCAATCAGGTTAGCTAGAATAGGCTTTAATCTTCCACATGTCAATGAGTAAAGGGCTGAAATAACGAATCCTTTCACACAATCTCCTTTTTGTAAGCAAGAAAATACACTCAAATCCCAATAAACGATTGTACATTAATTGCACCAAATCATTTCTAAGAGATGATACACACTAATTATAAGATCATCGTCTCTGTCCTTATGTAGTTCTTCTGACTGGCCAACAACACCTACATAGTCCTGCCATATGTTCTATTACAAATATAAAACGTGATAAAAACAACCAATATTCACATTGTATTCAAAATTATTTCATTTATTAGAAGACAATATTGGTTATTAAAAAAATTGTATTCACTCGAAATGGCCGCCTTTTGCTTTAACACAAGCTTTCAAACGGTGTGGCCATTGGGCTATAGCCGCACGTACGATTTCCATGGAGATCGAGGACGCTGCTCTGGTTAATGCTGTTTTAAGGCTTCCCAAATTTCTGTGGGGAGTCTTGCAAGCCATATTCTCCAATTCTGACCACAAAGCATAATCCAGTGGATTCATATCTGAACTCCCTGATGGCAAATCTTCTGCTGCTATAAAGCCAGGAATATTGATTCTGAGCCACTCCTACGTGGTTTTAGCTTTGTGCGCAAGAGCAGAGTCTTGTTGGAAGATCCATCTACGTCCATTGAAAAGGGTATTGGTCAAACCCTTCACAACACCCTCTAACACATCTTTTTGGTAAACCTTTGCACCAGTTTTTACGCCCTTTTCACAGAAATGGAGGGATGTGACACCATGGTGGGAGACCCCCCACCAAACCATTACGGAAGAGGGATTATGGCCACGTTGAACCTTTGGAACAACTTTTTTTTGCTTCCTTAGATGAAGTGGCATAAATCTTGTCATTTTGTTTGTTAAAAACTTCTTCCACGGTAAAAATTTTCTCATCCGTAAACAGAATGTTTTCATGGCCATTGTCCGCGTGCCACTGCAAAATTCGCTTGCATCTTTCCAGTCTAATTTTTTTTAGCTGAGGAGTTAGAAGATGCCCCGTGGACCGACGACAGGCTTTCATATGCAGATCATCCCGAATCAGCCTAGACATGGATCTGGTTGATATATCCAATTCCTTGGACATGATTTTCTGCTTTCTAAGGGGATTTCTCCGAATTATTTCACGCACTGCCTTTACTACCGCACTCGTACGGACAACGCGCGGGCGACCACTTTTTGGCCTATCTTCTACTCCAGACAATTCGCCGAAGCGAGCAATAGCACGATAAACAAACATTCTTGACATTCCGAGTGGTTTTACCAACTCGAAAATTTGGCCAGCAATCTTTCCGCACTTATGCAACGCTATTACGCCGACTCGATTCTCTTTAACGCCCCACTCCATGTTAATAGATTGCAAACTGAAACCAAACTGACTAGTATTCTTCACTAGTCAGTGCATGTGTTCTGAAAAAAAGGCTCTAAAGGTCTAAAGGTTCTATTCCCGCAAGAAGTTTTGAACGATAAGCGCTGGAAATTGTGTAACAGAACATATGGCAGGACTAGTTTATTTATATATATTTATTTATAGTTTATTGTTATTTCCTTTTCACCTGTTATGTAAATAAAAACATTCTAGAATTAAGTCTATGATATACGACACTATTCTATAAATATGTTTGTCTTTGTTGCACCCATTATGTAAATATGTGTTCTCTCTGAAATATTGTAGCATTTTCTAGAATAAGTAATTTTAGTATAAATAGAGCAACTTTGTACGTTTTTGGAAATTAATAAAGTTGACGTTGATGTGGAAATACGCTCCACGATACCAAATTCTTTCCCTTCCACTGCTACTTCTTCCGCCTAAAAGTAGGCGTAATCTTCTCATTATTGCGTTCCTTCACAAAACGCTTTTCAGTTGGCTGCAGCGTTGTCATATATACAGCATCCTTTTCCTCAGATACAGTGAGATATATTTTTTTCTGCCTGAGCGCAGTCCTTCATATTCAAATAGAGCAGTAGATACTGTGCACTGTTGTCAATATGTTTTGGATTATATCAGGATATATCCGAAAAACCTGTCATAGTTGTCATAGTAATTGAAAGAGATTGCTAGAGCAGCCTATGATTTCCGTGAAGATATACAGCCCAGTGATTTTCAGCCTTCTTTGTGTTCGGTTACCTGATTTTGTCTCTCTTTTGCTTAATGCCGTGCGTACCTTAACTGAAACTGAGTAGCGATTAGAATCTACTTTAATTCAACGAATCAGATCTTTGACCTTCATACTAGAAGCATGCGTTTTATGTATTATCACGTCTGCAATCGATTTTCTTTCGTTTTGGTCAAAAGATAACCAAATTGTTTTGTGGATATGTTTATCTGTTAAGTCGATTCCACGACGAGGAAACCAGTCAGAATCCGTTTTTTGAGGTATTGCTGTGTGTACTCCATTTTCCGACTATTGAACTAAGAACATCTGTTCCTCCCGTTTTGACATTAAAATCCACCAGAGCAGTTCAAATGTCGTGACAAGGCAAATAGAGGGTCCTAGCAATTCGGTCTTTAAAAGGTTTGTGAGTTTACTCTTATACGATATGATTGTATGAGATCTTTTGGTGATAATTTCAAAATCCTACAAGCTCAACAATATTTTAATTTTTAAATTATAATTTATCTAAAAAATAAAAAAAAAACATTAAGCTATACTGCGCCGGTTTCCGAAATTCCTTTAAAAGCCAGAAAAAGCCTTCATCTCAGATTTGGGATTTTTTTCGTAATTATAATTCAGGGCAAAATTTTACAAATCCAATGAATCCAATGAGCTTTATCTGCGGGCGAAGGAATGCATAACAATTGCAAAATTACTGAATAGGTAAATCTCCAAGACGCTTAAAATACTTGACAATAATTTTCAATGCTATTGCAAATACTAATTTTGAATACTATTCCAAGTACTAAAGGATTATTATCATTAGCTACTGCAGATTGTCAAGAAGTTTCCTTTATGCCTTTCTCAAATATATTTCCAGTACAAAACTAATGTCATTTGAGCTTGGACTTCATATTATCCATAGAACTAATAAGTCAACTCCAATCTATAAGTGATTTTACATAATTTAGCAGATAATAATATAGCATTATTTGCAGAATACATTAAGTCTGTTAAATAATTCATAAAATATGGCATATTTTTAGGATGCATGAAAAAATACATGGAATATTTAAATACATGACAAAAGTAACTTTCTCCTTAACTCACAAAGAACTTTCATTCATAATGTAATCCCTTTACATCCTAACTTAAGGCTCTTAAAACGTAACATATTCTGGCGGTAATATATTCTTCACAATCTAACGTATTAATAAACACTTGTAGACAATTCATCTGCTATCAATATTTATACAATGACTGACATCGCATTCAACACCTTTAATAGCGACATTCTATGCATATTTAACTGTTTCTATTTCATAGGCAATTTCATATTCATAACTTTTAGGATACTGTTCAGTTTTTCACGTGCCCTTCCAAATATATTCAATACATTTTTAACCGTCTCTCATGTTGCTCAATTTTATTGCTATTATTACAGATTGATATATCGTGTCGTCAGACCAAACAAACAGTTAGTTCAATATTGACACGTACCAATTTTGTTACACTCAAATATGTAACAGACAATTGGGGTACAGATGCGAATGGTTTCAAATTGGTTATAACATCGGTAAAGGATCCAAGTAAGTACCAAACTACATGTATGATTACGATTACACACACACTCACACACACACACGTACTTATGCAATTATGCTTATATGGGATAAGAATGATGAAGACAAGGCAAAAACAACAATTACTACAGCAACAGGAATCGAGTAATAATACCTACAACATAACTACGCGCGCATACCTTAATGTCCTTTTTTCATATATTTTGTATTTTATGCACTCTCAACACCACCACCACATTCAAAAATCTGATTGCTCTAACTATATATCATTCGTGTGGTGGGGTTGAGTGTGAGTAGATTATGCCTGCAGGATATACGGGTTATCGTATATAATATTCATAAGGATACCAGTTTATGCGTGTGTGAATGTTGCACACGAATGGCTATGAGTCAAATGTAGTTGTTTCAACGCGACTAAATAAAAATCAAATACATTAACATAAAATATAGCTGTCATTATGTAGTCGTTTCTTTTGCGTTGTGGGAAATCAAAGGAGATATTTCAACAATACCCTACCGTTGCTGAAACTGGTTCATAACAACGATTAACCTGTTTGCAACACAAGATAAGAGTAATGCGAGCGTATAATTTATAAGAATTCAAATAAAACCAAGACGTATGATTTATATTAATTGGTGTTTATTAGGAGCATAACATTTGCGAAATGGTACACACATTCTAGGGAGTAAAATAAAAATTATATCTTGAGCTTCAGCTTCGAGCCGTACGAAAAAATTTCTTCCTGAGAATATTTGGCAGTAGTGAAATAGAAGAACAGAAGAACAGAAATAGTATTTGAGAATATCTATAGTCTTCTGGTTGTCAAAGTTGACAGTTGCGACTCTCTTAACTGCCCCGTACTAACTCTAATGTAGCCCAGCTTTATGATCAACCCATTTCCAACTAGGACAAAATTGCCAGGGCTAATATCTCTTTCGTGTTCAACTCTGTCGATTACAGCCTCGTGAAGAGGGGCAAGCATCTTTTTCAACCTCTTCTAGCTTGTTGGGTTGCACACAGTTCAGCCAAAATTATGCAGAGGCATCAAGAGAGAGGAAAAAAAAGAGAGAGAGAGAGAGAGCTTTGACCAGAAAATGTAAAACTCTTAGAAATTCTCTTACTTACAGACCATCTATAAAGCAAATTTTAATAACGAAACATGTTTCTCAAATAGTCAAGAAATTATTAATTATCTGAGAATGTATACTCGTATATAGTGTTCAAATACGTATGAGTAATATTTATTTTTTTTAAAAAGGAGTATACGAATTAATATTACTTATACGTTAAGAATAATTCGTAACTATTGCTAGCGTATGAGTCATAAGTATAAAAACGTTATTCGTTAAGATGTAAACTTCACACATAGCCCAATTAACTAAGGCCATGTAAATGATATTTGTGACCGTAAGGTGGTTAAGGTAATAGAACTTATTTCCAATTCTTCAAAACTATTGTCATAGGAAATGCCAACATTTGGCGGTGGCATATATAGGTATTACCTTGCAGTCCTTTCACTATTTTTCTTTTTTGTTTATAACTTCTTGCCATTTCCTTTTTTGTTTTTCCTTTGTTGTTTTCATCATCAGCGGGCAGGTGGTGAAGGGTTGATTTTGTAGCAACGCTAACGGATATAGCACTCTAGCAGGTTTCAGCAGTTTGTTATAAATATATAATCAGAATCTATGTTAATATATCTACCACATATGTAGGAGTAAGCGTACTTATGTAAGGATACTTTTTGTGAATGTTGTTGTCTTCATTGAATTACAGCTGAAGAAAATGGAAGCGTGTGAATATTTTGCACCCAAATCATTTCAATTATTTTTACTGAACTCTCCGTCTTTCTCTCTCTCTCTCTCTCTCTCTCTCTCTCTAACCACGAATAAATTTCATTCCTTATTTTCTTTTTTGTTTTCTTTTCTTTTCTCTTCTTTTTTTTCAGAACACACATGCAAAGATTTTACCTGTGTCTCAAATGGCTTTTGCATACATCCCGACCTACTGTGCGATGGCATTAATCACTGTAGCGATAATTCCGATGAATCGGTGCATAATTTATGCCAAAGTAAGTATACTGACAAACAAACTGAGCATAAAATGAGTTAAATCACAAAGCATTTGAACGTTGAATGAACCAAAATGCTAATAGAAAAGGTAATAAAATGAGGTGGGAGGTGATAGTTGTAGTAGTAGTAATGGACATAGTTGCGGTGGTAATAGCGTTAGTAATAGCAGCGGTAATAGTAACGTTACTAATGACAGTAATGGAAGTAATAGCCACTGTTACGATTTATGACTTTGTGGCTCAACATAATCGTATTTTGAGGTAATACGGTATATATATATTATATGGTAATAAGTCGACGGAATAACTGGTAGGAGCTATTTGCGGTAAGTGCGTGATAGTCAAATGTGCGGTGGTTATTTGAGGTATGGTTGCACTGAAGGCGGGAGTGATATGGAAAGTATTTGGTATTATTTGGGGTTACTTTTAGCGATCCGAAAAATCTCTTCAACACAGATGTTAATCAAATATGAATGTAAGGCAAATAATTGTTATGAGAAATTTTGTATGTAATTTGTATAAAACCAGAAGCAACTTTTATATCCTTCTTTTAATTTTTGATTTATCTGCTCTTTAAGAAGATATTGACCGCTAATTGCGATTTTTTACGTTATTAACTTATTAGGTGACTGACCTGCACGCGGCGACCGTTGGCATAATCGTGGGTTGAATCCACAGTATCACCTATCACTATATGAACGGCGGTCACCCCACTGTGTCCGACGAACACTTCGAGCAGTCGATTAGTTGACAAGTTTAGTGAATGCTTCTCCGACTGTGACGTTCAGAATCGGAATAAAACTGTAGGTCTCGTTGAATGAGTGTAATAATAGATCGTGTACGCTCACTAAATGTGGAAAACTCTTCAATATCCCATACAAGGGAATTTCTTTTTGTTCTTTATTAACTTATTTGGGAGTTAAAACAAGATCTAGGCTCGCACAATACTCGGAGATCAACGATTCTCCAAAAGAAAAAAATAACGAGTAAAAAAAAGAAGACGTGAAAGTATATGTAGAATAGAACGAGAAAAAAGACAATCTTTTATTATATCAAGGAAGAAAATAGTAAACAAGGCAAGAGCTGCACGAAAGCTGTTTATGAGCTGCACAAGAAAGAGAAACGGGAATTGTATGTAATCGGAGCCAGAAACTCATGAAAAGCCATGTATAAATTCCACCAAATCAAGAACCCACAATGAGGAGAATAAACGCAAATCATCCATGAAACTTTCACCTGCGTACTACTGGCACTATCGTTTAACTGTTATGTTTACCTATCTCAACATCCACTTCACAGTTCTCAAGCAGGGATCGTTTTCACCTTCTGTTCAAGTGGCTGATATTGCTGTGGCCTGTGTAAATCCATCACAGAAGTCTTCAATAGCTCTTATCCAAACCAACATGCCATGGTATTGTATGTGAAGCACAGCAAAATTTCGCAATCTCTCCTTAGTAGTCATCACCCAGTTAGCATTCTCGACATTCAGTTATCCATAAGACCAAAAAACTGGTCTCGGAACCCTGCAATGTGCGACATCGCGAAGCTCCAGTTTACTCAGAGTTTTTCTGTAAGATTCCAGTGGCTTAGATTTAAATCTCCTCTATTTTATAACTTCAACAGCGGATTAACTATACACATATATCGTTTTGTGGCTGTCAAAAGCAGTGGCCTCTGCGGATTGCTAAACATCAGCATGTAAAATGCTCCTCTTATTGTCCAACCTAAAGAAGCGGCTTATTTGCAGCTTTTCAATGTAGACTACCGGTTCCGCTCCTTGTTCCATTTTATTTCGTATCCTATATTTCCATTCCATCTATAAAAACTGACACACGGCCGTAATATGGGGCTGAATTATGTGGAATGAGAACATCCACAATCGGTTTGAATCGCCACATGTTCGTCATACAAATCCTTTTCCATATTCAACTAGTTTCCCATAAATACAATGATTGCTTCTACACACCTATCTTTCTTAGTTTGACTGCGCTACGGGCAGATATCGCCTGCACAAAGAGACCAAGGAACGGTAAAGATAGAAAAACATCTGCAGCGATCTAAGGGGAGCTTGTATTGGCTTTGGTGATTACCAACACAGCAGTTTTTTGAAGCCTACCAAGCATTTTCAAAATATTGCCCCTTAGCAGAGCTTCTCATCATGCAAAACAACCATATAAACACTTTGTTCTCATCTCTGACCTATGGACTTAAAACAAACACAAACAGTAGTAACACCCTCATCATTATTTCCCCAATATTCTTGGTCAGATTTAGCTTCCGATCCAGAATTAAGCCAAGCCTTTCGGCTTTAGAGGAAAGCTTTAGCTCTACTTTATCAATGCTAGGGATTCTAAAGCTTGTTACTTAATATATGTAAACAGAGGAAACCACTTGGATCTTCTGGGTTTATTATTACACCATAATTCCAGAAATCACACATCATTACCAAAAATTTCCTACCTATACGCAACGTCTTCAGCATATATCACGAGCTTCGCACTCTGCTGATCGAACGAACGAAGTACATCATTCAGAGCCAAAAGCCGCAGTGGAGGTAAAGAACTTATTCCGGAGTGTGACAATCAGATTGTTCTGCATGCAGTTGATCTTTTCCACTAGAATCCTTGCTATACTAGTCCACCAATAGAGCTGCTAATGCGCAAAATGTCACATTATTGAAAGCATCTATAACACCAAAAGATTAAACTGCAAGGAAATCTTAAACTCTTCAGCGATTTCTTGGGAAACAAATGTAGCCAACAGGACTTCCATTAATTAGTTACATAGACAAACTGGCAATAGTGCCAACCCATGAGAAGTCCGCTGACGTAGGAACACGTAGATACAAAATGCAAAATCTTGTACACAATGCTAAAGATCAGATTCCGAAAAATTCCATCAGATACTGTGAAGCAATCCAAATGTCACATGTTTCTTCTGAAAGCCCCGAAATTTTAATCCGATTTGTCTCTTACCACAAAGCTTAAAAAGTTTTATCACGCGTTTTTCGTTTTTTTTTATCGTGGTCTAGCCAAATATCAACCTGTAATGGGAGTACCGCTTTAAATCTCAGCCTGAAGGATGTTTAAATGGTTAAAAATCGTTTGAGAATCTTATCTCAGAAACGATACTTCTAGTCTGAGTACATCGCGATTAGCAACTAAAGGACAATCTCCTATAAAAATTGTTTAAGAATGTTAAAAATCTTCTCAGATCAAGCTACGATTCTTTGTGTGAACGACCTTTTGTCAAATGCGTCTCTTTCTCATGACGAAATATACCCTGTAATTCTTCCGGCAAATTCTAACCTGTGCTATTTATACCTTTAACACCTCCACACATGCCAAGTTGTACAATCAGAATTTTATATATCCTTCTTAAGTTCCAAATACAAAACCTGTACCATCTTCAGACAAAAAGCCTGTAGTCAAATTATGGCTCCATTGCCATCTGAACGATATGCTCTTACATCACTTTTGTACTCAATCGGCATAGATCTCTTTACGCTGTCGTTCCTCTCTGAAAAAAGCACCACTGATAAAAGACTGTGTACTTGTTTTTTTTCTTAACGAAAGGTAGACACCTTGAATTGTGTTCCGATCTGTCCTCCGCAGCTTTTGAAGCAGCCGATTCGTTGAAAAGGGGACTCTTTCAAAATTTTGTACCGGATAATGGCCGCAGTTTTATTGGAGTTCATTAAGACTGTCCTAAACAACATATCTAAGAGGTAGGTATTCTTCTCAAGGATTGGAGTGGATTTTTATCACATTACACGCTCTTACCATGGGCGGACTCTAGGAGACAGTCGTGAAAAGTTTTAGGTATCACTTAAAATGCATCACTGGTTCCCGGAAGTTCCCTTCTGATATAGTGTCAAATCTGTTTGCTCGAGTTGAAGGCATCTTGAACTCAAAACTCTTTGCCGTCATATGCTAAGGTCCTATCCACATTATCGACTTATCACCCGGCAAATTTTTTAAAGTATCACCAATAATAGCTTTGCCTGAACTCATCTGAGACAATTTATCTCTTATCAAAAGGCCAAACCACCAATTTTCAATAAGATGGAAAGAAGACTGTATTATGAACTCTATAAACGATAAAAATTCTATAACAAACAATAAATTTGGTGATATGATAGTTGTTATTGGCGGTTTACTACCCTCAAATGGAAGGCACCTTGGGAATGTTGAAGAAACATTGCAGTTTCAACAACAATGTGCGAGTTGTAACTCTGCTAGCGGCATCCGGTCTCATTAAAAGAAATATTGTTAAATTGTGCTTCCCACCTTTTACAAATGATAATGATGTCGCGTCCGCTAATAAGGTATAAATATTCTTCGACATCTGCGTTTTTTTTTTTTTCATTTTTAAAACAAATTTCAAATTTCAGAGCCATAAGCAACGAACGAAGAGATCGCTATTCGATCAGATTTTACCACAGATCTTTGAGAATGGCGGTGCATGGCCATAGAGGAATGGTCTTAGGAGAAATTTGTGCTTCAATTTTGGTGAATTAAACTTCAGCCTTTTGGTTTAGAAGGTGATACTATCGTTCATTTCCTTCACTATTTCCTTCAGTGTCCCTAAAAGTATAAAATTCGAAATATTTTTTTTTTTTTAGTATCTTCGTTGATAGATCAATTTACTCTCATAATTTACCACATGTTCAAGGAGATGGTACCATAATTATTCCACTCTTTCCTTTAATTTGTGCCCTAAACATATGAATCTTCAGAAATTGCGCTCATCTTTTGATAGAAGAATGTACATTATTTTGTATCGAAAATGTATATTTCAAATAACGTGTATTGAAGAGCTGATTACAGGATTTTAGACTTGCCTAAAATTTGTTCATTCATTCCGACAATTTATTTATTCATTTAACGCTATCAGGTTACGTTGGATAGCGTTAGAAAGCCAAGATTTCGTATTCAATAAACTACTCAGCCAATTTTGAGATTGCAACGTTTTATAGCTTTCCTTCGATAAAGACAAAAAAGCAAACCAGGCAGCTAAAAATGTGATTAGCCCTGATATTGTACCAATCACGCGCAATTTTGTTGCCTTCGATTCCATTTTGCTAACTTTGATGTTAAAGATGCACCACGTCCTGTAAGGTCAATTTTCAGAAAGATAGAATAACGGAAAAACACCCAATCTAGCCATCATGTATGCATGTAATATTGTTTGGAACCACTTTTATATAGTTCAAATAAAAAGGAGCCCGATGGGCCTCATGGGCCGTATTTCTACTTGCAAATCGTAGCATAATCAACTTATCCCTGAAGGATATGTGGGTCAAACAAAAATGGTTATGGTCGATTAGCAGGTAGCCGATACAAACAGTTATCAAGTACGGGTTGACGGTCAGAATGGTTGTACTGTACGTTTGGCGGGATAGCCAGAGAATTATCCTTTATGAGCTGCTTCTCTGCGGCCAAGCTCTTAATTCGACACAGCACTGCAAACAATAGGGACGTCTGAAGGAAATAATCGCCCAGAGTAGGAGGCCAGCTTTAGCTAATAAGAAATAAATTGTGTTCCATTCCGACAATGCCAAGTTCTACATACCGAGAATAACTTGGCGGAAGCTCCGGGAACTTGGTTGAAAGGTTCTTATAAATACACTTTATAATTTAGATAGCAACTGTTCAAGCCTATGGCAAATGTTTTTTGTCTCAAGAGAAAACGGTGAAAATTGACCGTTCCAGTTTTTTTCCAACAAAAACGATGGTTTCTATAAGAGAGGCATAATGAAATTACCTTCCAAATAGCAACGATTTATTGAACAAAACAGTGCATATTTGATCTGTGTCCGATAGTTATATTTATGTTAAATAAAGCTTTGTCTGGCATAAATAATGAATTTAATTTTAATGCAACTTATTTATATTTACAAATGGTGAATTACACATCTTTTTTATATTTAGAAATTATTTATATTTAGAAATTATGTTGTAAATACATGAAAACTCGGATAACGTATGAATAATATTATTGAAAGCTCACACGAGCCAAGCGTATAAGTTATATGTATTCTAACATTTCGTATACGTACTTTGCTGGCTTATTTTAGTATTAGGATTTGGTTATTCTTTCTGAGCAAGTTAAGAATTTTCGTTTAAATTCAATTCTCTTCCAGACCAAGTTTTATTTTGTAAAAACATCATATCACATTTAGTTTGTAAAAATTAATCCCTTGGCGTTTCACGGATACCTTCATTAACATGTGTGTGGTTGTAATGTATTCATTTCTTTTACGCAGTTTAATGGGAATTTTATTTTCATATTCGATCATTCCAATGTTATGCAAGTAAAAGCGTCAGCGTTTGCTTGAGCTCTTGTCTGCAACAACCGTATTATAATACGCATTATTAATGTCCGACTCATCGCCACAGCCGGTTCATAGTTTACGCAAAATATACGTTGCGAGTTCGAAGTATAAATTTTATAATAATTTATACGGAAATTAACATTAATTTGAGTTTTGCTGCCCGTTTTTTTTTCCTTTATTATCTGGAAATGTAAGCGCTAGTTTATTGCCCGCGGAAGGTGGTACTTCAGATATCTTAATGGTTTTTATTTTATATCATGTGGAAAACAGATTTTTGTTTAATTGCTTATTAATTTGTTAAATTGAATGGAAATGATTTCGAGATGATAATAACGTATTACAAATTATATATGTAGGAAATTCAATGGTAAGGTAAATAGAGCAGCAGTCATATTTTTAATCCAAATGTTCATGATAACACCAACGTATCTACGACCAGCAATTGGGTCGTGTAAGTAGTAGTGATATAGCGCCATTCTACCTATACATATAAACACAGCCATGTACTCGTGTATGTGAGTTATACTTTCCAATTTCTATGACATTGACACGCTCGGTTACGAAGGAGATTATCGCAGAGCGTCTAATGAAAAGCTTGTTGGGCACATGGCTATGCAGCTGCCAATTATAACGCATGCTATGAGAGAATGCTATAAAGAGGAGAAAAGAGAAACCAATTATTATTTAATTCAAGAAACAATAGGGTAAAGAGATGGAGAACGCTGGTTTAGAAAGCTATATGGATAGAGGTAGTTATTTTACTTGGATGGCGACTAAAACAAAAATTATTTTCTATTATTGCCGCATGTAAAAAGGGATTCCAGACTATTCCCTCTTTCGCACTTTTAATTTTGTCGTCGGTGCCAGATGACGGTGCTACAGCAAATAAAATCATCCAACATTCCAAATTTACAGCTCTTAACATTGATGCAGTTTCCCAAACAAATGGACTGATGTTCGTAGAAAGAGATTCTTAAATCTTTGGCTCCCTTTCAATTCCTGATAATGGTGCAGCAATGCCACGCAGGTTCCCACCAAGGATATGTAAATACTATCAGCACACGGAAGTAGCTTGTGGTTTTTGATAAAGGTTACGTCAGATTTCTCGACAGGCTGTTGCCTTTTTTAAGGCTTCATTTCGTGTCAAATGAATCAATAAGATATGAATTGTTCCAAAGTGAAATTCCTTATTTTTCCAAGCATTAAAGGCTTTATTTAGCATAATTAAAATGATCCAATTTAGGTCAAATAAGCATCGTTTTGTTCCGCAAGTTGTTTTAATTTTGAATGCAATTCCTTTATATCTCACTCACAAAAATTGTCGTCCCTATTGGCGAAAAACGGAGACACTCGATTTTCACAAGATTCTCCTGAAGCGAATTTTTTACCAGTAAAATCATTTGCCATAGACAGGAATACATGGTAATCACTTATGCTGATCTGGATGCATAAGAATTTCCTAATGAAACTTCCAGAGCTTCTGGCGAGTCACTATCGGTGTGTGTGGCTTAGCGTTGTCCGGATGGGACACAATTCCTCTCCTATTGGTCAAAGTTGGCCGCTCCTAAACGATCGTTGTCTTCATATGATCCAATTGTTGATCGTCTCTGCCAATCAAACCAATATATATATAGCGAACCTTTTCTGACTGTCCACAGTTCCTTGTCCACCGTGTGCTCCAGCTCACCGCGATTCGACCGCAACCATTTCCGTTCGATGTTATCATAAATGACCTATACCGGTAAGCATCCGCTTCAGAAATAGCTGGATTTTATTGCAATTTAGCAGCGATTCATAGATGGATATTCGGTCTATGAGGTATATTTTGTATTAACTCGTGTGGCTCCCATATATTCAGCTTCATTTTATATCCAGACGAATTCTATTGGCTCTGCACGGTTCTTTGTGCTATATTTAGTTTTTAGGCAATCGAAACAGTGTTTACGTGATGGTCAAATTTGCCGATTTCCATTATTTTAACGGCATTTTCGACAGTTAGCCTTTTAGTATGTGGTGCATTTTTTACATCAAAATTAACCGTATGAAATCGATGAAACCGAAATTGCGCGAATTGCGCGGTTACAGTATCAGGGCCATATGCAGTATTCATATTTTCAACCGCCTGATTCGTAATTTTCCCTTTATCGTAGAAAAACTGTAACATATGGTTTAGTTTCTCTTTGATGGTGTCCACATTTGAAGAAAGCTAAAAGAATATTAAATCAGAAAACTCTGAACGTTTTTTTGACTACGACATTTTATCTTTCTAACACCATCTGGAGCAACCCAATCACATTTATACAACACATACAGATTACTAAAGCCATCTATAGGAAGTAATATTGGAATTTTAAATAATGAGTTCCCCTTTTTACTATGTGTTTGGTGGGAATGCCAGGGAATCTACTATAAGCTGCTCGCTCATAGCCAAGCTCCTAGTTTGAACCAGCGCTATCTACGATTTGGTCTTTGTATTAGAACGTTTTCTTTCTCAAACTCTGTTTTTCCTTTAAATTTATCAAATGTATTGTAACTCTAATCGCAATATAGTGTATCAATGTTTCATTTTCCTCTTCCTGTCTCTCTCTCTCTCTCTTTCTGTGTAGGTGAGACCACCAGCACTGTATTTGGCATGGACATGACATGGTTTGTACTGATTGTGGTTAGTATCCTGCTGATAATAAGTGCTGCCATTGTGGGCATAACAATCTGTGTATGTCGACGACAGGAGGATAGCAATAATCAACACAACACAGCCATGCAGTGTAAGTAACCTTGAGTTGGTCATATATTTTACGTTCTCACACAAATTAATAACAACATTAAAATATGTAATTCTACTAACCTACCATTGGTGTTGCCGATTACGTATTAATGTCTGACTCCCTTACATTGTCCATCCTTTTCTCCCTTGTGCCCTCTCCCATTTTCTGTTTTTTTTTATTATATCTTTTCTGTAGTACATCATACAGCCGAAACGAATGGTTCGTCGAAACACCTGCATTACACTCATGGCGGTACGCTGACCAGAGAACACACACAACTGCCGCCGACGTCGGGAAACTGGCATCACCCTGCGGGACCATACGGGTACCACCGCACGCAACGCAACTACTTGAAGATGGCCACCAAAGTCCGTCCCATCTGGTGCTTGGCAAATTTCGTCAATTAGGAGGTCAAGATCTATCCGCAAATTCAGCTAACAATTTAGGTTTGTCTCAGACCAACATCGCCATCAACAATGTGGCCAATCCTGCCAATGCGGTGGGTGCTGCCCAAAAAGATGAATGGTTTGTCTGAGATGTACAAATCGAGAATCGTTTTTAACTGAATTTACATCAAGTTGATAGATTTTGAGCTGAAGATTGAAAAGGAGAGAACAAAATTAACTAAACAAATTTGCACAGCATTAAATGAAGTGAGTAAATGTTTGAAATACTAAAAGAGGGATGTATGATAAGCTGCGAGTAAGAAAACAATGAGAATATCGTATAAAAAAAGTTATTCAATAAAAATTATTATGACTGCAGATAAGCTATGAATGAAACATTTGTTGCAGGACAAAAGGGAGACTAGCACAAATGTTTTCACCACAACATTTGGGAAACAAGTGCTATTTTGGGACTTTTTATACACCTGGAAAAACATATTCCCCCATTAGTGACACGATTGAACTAAATGCATATTAAACTTGGCTGTCAAATTGCATTAAGTTCTGCGAAGTTCATTTGGTACACGAGATATCATCCTTTATATTACTCTCCACTTGGGTTGTTAACCGAAACCGGAATTGCTGACAAACACTTTGTGTTCTGCTGCACTGCAATCAGGAGTTGTAGACCCATAAAGTAGTAGAGTTGATACGATAGGCCTCACCGTCGTCCTATTCTGACATAATCAATTTTGTATATTCTGACGGGAAGAAAGAGCAGACAGTTTCAATAACTTGGCTCCAAATTGTCGACTCCTATTCTTAGATAATCCAAGTTTACATGGCTTTCCCAGGGGAAGTTGGTAATTGCATTGCATACTCGTATGGTACAGTAGATGACTTTAGTAATCCGTGTCAACACAACACGTATTATATTGTGGTCGCGTTTCGTTAAATAGCGTTAGAGAGATAAGATTTCTTACTCAAAAAACCACTCAGAGAGTTTTGTAATTGCTTGACTCAATATTGTTTGAGTGTGTGCCAAAAATGGACCCCAGCAAAGAGAAAATACGCCATATTTAACTGTTTTTGATAAAAGTTAATTGTCTTTGATAAAGACGAAAATTCGAGTAAGGCGACTGAAATTGAGAATAGTGTTTATGGTTCTGGTACCAAAGACGATGGAAACGTACAGACAAATTATTTTTCTCTCACTTTTACCGTTCATTCAAGGGTGTATTTCTGTTCCCTTTCGCTCTCTTTTGCAACTTATAACTTTAATAGTTTAGTACTTCTTAACTTCATATGTAATGGTATTCATACATTATTTATTAACTTACTACATAGTCCTGCCATATGTTCTGTTACACAATTTCCAGCGCTTATCGTTCAAAACTTCTTGCGGGAATAGAACCGTTAACTTTTTTTTCAGAACACATGCACTGATTAGTGAAGAATACTAGTCAGTTTGATTTCAGTTTGCAATCTATTAACATGGAGTGGGACGTTAAAGAGAATCGAGTTGGCGTAATAGCGTTGCATAAGTGCGGAAAGAGTGCTGGCCAAATTTTCGAGTTGGTAAAACCACTCGGAATGTCAAGAATGTCCGTTTATCGTGCTATTGCTCGCTTCGGCGAATTGTCTGGAGTAGAAGACAGGCCAAAAAGTGGTCGCCCGCGCGTTGTCCGTACGAGTGCGGTAGTAAAGGCAGTGCGTGAAAGGATTCGGAGAAATCCCCTTAGAAAGCAGAAAATCATGTCCAAGGAATTGGATATATCAACCAGATCCATGTCTAGGCTGATTCGGGATGATCTGCATATGAAAGCCTATCGTCGGTCCACGGGGCATCTCCTAACTCCTCAGCTAAAAAAAATTAGGCTGGAAAGATGCAAGCGACTTTTGCAGTGGCACGCGACAATGGCCATGAAAACATTCTGTTTACGGATGAGAAAATTTTTACCGTGGAAGAAGTTTTCAACAAACAAAATGACAAGATTTATGCCACTTTATCTAAGGAAGCGAAAAAAGTTGTTCCAAGGGTTTAACGTGGCCATCATCCCTCTTCCGTAATGGTTTGGTGGGGGGTAGGTATAATCTAGTTAAATAGTAACCAAAATATGTAAAGTTATAGTGTTATTATGTAAAGAGAGTAACGAAGAGACTCTCTTTTCTCTCTAATTATTTTAACTTTGTTTCCAGAGAAAAATAATTGGTCTATACATTTCCACATAACAGATAATCATGTGCAATTTCCGTTCTGCCCTAGTTAACGTACAAAAACCTCGTAGACCGAATTTTCATCTGCTGAATCGCCGTTGAATCGAAACAAAGTCGTCTTATTTCTGAAGCGGATGCTGGTTGGTGATAAAAAGTGGCTTAAATTCGCAAGCGGGTTTTATAAGAAATGTGATTGTGGGAAACATTTTGTTTAGGAAACCTCTTTGTAAATGTTAATGGCACTTGACAAGAATAGACCGTGGATACGCTGATTGCATACGAGTACGAGACTATCGCGCAGGCGATCATAGTTTGAGCCCGATATAACCGCCTTATTTGTCCTTAAACGGCGGCCACTTCTATATGTACACGAGCACTTTAAGTGGTCAAGTGATCGAAAAGTTTAGTAAAAACTTCTCAGATGTTCCGCATCATTACTAAATAATACAAATCTTTCAGTGAGTGTAAAAATAGATGTTAACTTACTAAACGTGAGAAGCTTTCTTTTATGCCATATCCAAGATCCAAGTGAATAATTTTATAGATTGTACTTTGGACAAAAGCTTACTAACTATTTTGTTGGCATGAAAGACATCAGTCAGATTGCCGTTTCTACTAAAAAAGTTACCTCAAGTGAAATTTTTCAATTCTAAATTATCTGCAAAGCAGTTTCGCGCCCATTAAAAGAGGCATCGATCAATGTCTTATGTAGAAATTTATTTTACTTAAATAGCAAACATTTAAATTATTTCAACGTACTTATCAAACATACCTCATTTGCATATTTTGTACATTACTAACCACAATGATATCCTTTTCTGCACCCTCTCTCTCTCTCTCTCTTTCTCGTTGCAGGACTGTTAAAAGAAAACCAAAAAAATAATAACTTTTTTTTGAAATAACATCAATTACTAAATATATAATAACAACAGCAGATGAAGAAGAAAAAAAAACAATATTTTTTGGTGGACATCACCACGCAGGGTGTATGTAATAAGAGATTTTTTGTACCCAAATCTCTTAGGCGAAAATTAAACAAAAATTAACAACAACAACAACAACTACTATTACTACTACAAGAACAACAACCAAACTAAGGCGGAGAAACAACAACAACAACAACCGCAGGAAACAACAATTAAAAGAAACAAAATTATGTCATACTAATGAAATAATTTCTGTAAATAATTTATAAATACTGAATTATATTGAATTTACGCAACAAGGAGGTTAATATAAATTTGAAAAGGAAAATTAGAAAAGAGTATGATATGAATTAAATGATTATGGAAATTTGTAAAGAAAATATCTATAATTCAATTGCTTAAAGCGATATAGTGGTCAAAATTAGTTGGCAGCACTATTTTTCTTACGTTTAACAGAACATTTCAAAATGTCGTGCAAAGCAGCTCAAATTGTTAAATCAGTAATGTAATGAATATTTAGCGTTTATTACAAGAACGCATTACTAATAATGCTTTAATTCTAAACTCTATTCATTTGTCTTCATTTTAAGCCAAATGACTCCAAATGATTTTCAACAATCAGTTTCAATTTAAAACTGATTAGCAACTAATTTTGTCCCTATTTTTGTCCCCCTTTTAGACAAACTTCCAAAAACAGCGAAAAGAAAATTTACTACTGATCTAAATCCAAAAATTTATTGAATTATATTCAACGGACGCCTTCTTTTTTTAAGCAACAATTTCTAAAAGTATCAAAAAAAAGGCTTTCATATTTTCGGTATTCGTTTGACTACGAATATTTTAAAAAAATATGCGTAACCTTCACTGAACGTCTGAAATATGAAATTCTATGGTGGCAGACATTTTATTTTCTTTAGCTTTTAACCCAACTGTTAAACATATCGAAGACAGTTTAAAAAAATGATAATGATAGTTGATAGCTTTTTTATCCTCAGTAATTTTCAGCATTTTTTATACTGCACACTGCAGCATTTTTTCATACCGTACATTTTTTTAATATTTCTAACGTTCACTCACTGACCACCTGCAATATAAAATCCAGTGGTAGCTGTTAAGTAATTTTCTTCCTTTTCTTTTAAAGTTGTCAAGGAGTTGCTTACCCGGAACTATGGAATCGTAATTGAAGCGAAGTTTATAAATAAAAGTCCAGCAGATTTGCTTAGGCTTGGAATAGAAGATGGTGTCAATTTATTAAGCGCAATTTCGATTCCGTAGCAAAAAAGTTCAAAAGATTTTAGATTAAAAAAATGAATTGACAAGTCTTATTTTCTCATTTTATTGTAGAAATAAAAACGGGAGACTATTTGATATCAGGTGCGAGAATGCAATTCTTATTCTGTACTTTAATATCCGCTATAGATTTTATGTTAAGCTTGTGACCATGTTCTCCTCATGAGAAAACTATTCCTTTAGTAGTTTGCCCGTGAAAAAATTTGGCAGCATTGATAGCTTTTTTTATAATGATTTCCAACACTGAAATCGGAAGAACAAAAGCTTTTACGTCATAACATGTTGAATTATACGTATGTATATGTCTTGTTCTGCCGATTTCAGTATTGGAAACTATCACAAAAAACTGGCAATGCCGCTTAAGAAAGTTTTCTTTGCGGAAAAACATGGTAAAAAAATTTTTCTTATATGGAATTCCGCCGCGACAAGTCAGCATAGTGCCATCCTGCAGGAGAACAGCACAACGTTGAAAAAAAACAAATACTGCTAAAGACATTTCCAAAAACGAAAAAAAAAACCAGTGTAATAATATTTTTGTTCCTCCAATAAAAAAAATGGCATTTCAATTATAAAGTAAACGATTTAAACATATCTGTCATGTTTTTCAATGTTAGAGCCGTAGTCGTATATGAGAATTTTCAAATTGCGGATTTGAGGTCGGAGTCGAAGTCAGAGTTTCATAATTTTGGCAAAACTCTACAACCCTTCTCACTAAACAATTTAAATTTGTGCGCTATGTTCTAACGTAGGGGTCACAGACGGAGTTGGAAATAAAAAAATTGCAAATTTCTATGGAGATTTTTAAATTCTTTACTGAACGTTCAGTTAGCTTCCGTAACAGTCATGTGTGTAATGCATAAAACTTCCCTGATATTATTGACTATTACTGATGTTACAAGCATTAACTGTGTCAATATTTGTCATTTACAAAGAAGTGGCAGCTTTTCTCACAACAGCTGTTCGCGGAAGTGGCAACTTTTCTCACCGCAGCTGTTCACAGATTTTATAAAAACTCAAAATTATCAATGAATTTTGGACGTAGTTACATTAACTTCCAGACAGCGAATTATTCGGAGTTACTGACTCGAGTTCGCTTTTCAAGGTTTCCACGCAAAAAGAATAAATATCTCTTTTACTGGAACTTTGCGACTTGTTTATTACTTTAAAATAATTTATGTAAATTTGTATAAAGCTGGCAACTCATTCTAAATGTTACGGGCAAACATAACAATTAATTTAAAACTCTATGATTTGGTTTCTCTTATTTCTCTGAAAAAAGCGTTCAATTTGATTTTTCACTTCCTCGCCGTTATGAAAATTCAAATCCTTCATGTGGTTGCTCAGGCGGCGAAATAGGTGATAGTCGGACGAGCGAGGTCTGCGGAGTAAGGTAAAACTTCAATGTGAGGTACCCTCACATCGAGGTTGCTCACAAATTCGAGCTCTTTTATGGCCCCGTGAACAGTTGAGACTGACTTTTTTGATTATTTCAGCTATTTCCCTAACTCTTGCACATGGATTAACGATAATTAAATATCTCACATCCTCGGAAACTCTATTTGCTCCTCTTTTTCGATCATTTTTTCCGATTCAAAAAATTTTTTAAAACGCTATGAGTGGTTATAGCGTTTTAAAAAAATTTTTAGAGTAGAACGAGACCACAAGTAAACAATAGTTTGGAGAAGGGGTGGGAGAAAGTTATGATAGTGTTCGAAGCAACTCTACATCATGAGAAGTGACGTATGGTGAACTAACGAATTAACCGAACGAACTTTCAAAACAATCCAATACATTACTTGTGCAAAAGTGGCAAATCTTCAAACATCAAGGCTGTCATTCAATTCTGTTCTAATCATCAATTTTGCTTTAATTTTTACACGAAAACAGAGAAAAAGCGAACAAAAATAGAAAACAGCTGATGCTCATTGCAATACATTTTAAAGCATTTTCCAATTAACATTTTACTGTTTTGCTGTTTGTATTCAATTCCAATGTTCGATGCAATACCCATCATAATGTGGGAAAAGGCATTCCGTTTTGGGTCCATTGCTAGCTTTCGCACTATTATGATCTCTAACCAATATTTTTGATTATTATCGATTCCGATGATGATTCGATATTGCCATATCACTACAGTTTTAGTTAAAAAGAAAACATATCCAAATTTATATGAAGTTGGTAACTGAACAACAAAATGTCGGTCGAATGATTTTGCTCGAATTTTCACTTTTATGGCAACAAATTTCAAGTGTTCACAGCTGTTATTAAAGCTGACATTAACCTTAGTTTAGAATGGCGTAGCGATAGCGAATAAAAGCAAAAACTGAACACAGCTGATATACGTTAAAACTTATTTTTTAACACAGTCCATGCTTCAAATTTGATGCACCACCACTTGTAGAAATTCCTACTCCAAATAATTACGAGATCATTCCATCTAGAGCTAAAAAAATGCAATATTTGTTTCGAACAACTCTGTATTGTTCTCAATCAACATGTCAACATTATTAGATAGAATGATGACAGAAAATTTGTGTAAACAAAAATTCATTTGTATAACTTGAATGAATTTTGTACGGAGAAAGAAACTGCGTTTGAAGTTAACCCTCAGACAGTGATTCACTACATTTCTGCTAATTAATTTTCTGACATCGCTATAGTTTTTAATTTCAAAAATCCATAAAATATATGTTTAAATAGGTTTGCTCGAAATCCCGTTGTTAGTCTATAGAATCGGTTTTTGAAACTGCACAAATTTGTGCATCCAGAGAGCGAGTCGCTTATTATAACGCATATTGATCTGTTCGAACGTTGTTTCAAATACAACAAACTTTAATGGAAACGATCTTTTCGAATCGTTGAACATGATCGTATGATCTAACCATCGCTTAACTATAGCTAATTTAAATTGTATGAAATGTGTAATATATTAACAGGGTCGGTAGCTGCTGTTTTTTGAATTTAATAATCAGCAGCTATGTTAAGGTTTTTCCTGGCTTCCTAAAAATATTATTTAATACATAAATAGTTGTAATTTTACTGGTTCCCATATCAGCCATAAATTGAAACAGAGTCACAAAACTCTGAAATCATATTCGTTTATTAGTTTTTTTTTTCCAATAAAATGTAAGAAACTTCAGTAGGCCACTAGCATTTAAAAGGTTTAGCTCCTTAAACGAATTAACAACAATCCCACAAATTCACCTTAATTGGCTGGTTTGTGCGATTTCCCTCATTTTCGAATAAAAATGTTCACTTTATGATCCTAGATCACTTAATATCTAATCAGGCTCCTTTCTAACAAAAACCATTAAACATTGCAAAGAAACACTAAAATAATTTTTAAAGCGTATAACAATAAAGCATTAACTAATTCCGTATATGTTAAATTAACAACAATAACTGGCTATTTATGTAAGACCAACAATAATAACAATAACAAAACGAGAAAAATCCAAACAAACTGGAAGATAAAAATACTAAAAACATATTTTATTTTTTACAAAGTCTTAAGTATAAAACTCGAACTCAATATATTTATAAAAGGAAATTTAGTTAATACACTGAGAGAAACAAGAAATAACAAAAAAAAAACGGAATTTTATGAAAGTAAATCCAAAAAGAAAGAAAAACATAATGCATTTAAGAAGCAACACCCCCCAAAAAAAAGGAAAACTAAACAATTATAAGCTTAAAATTATAATAAAACTGGTAAATTATGATGAAAACAAAAACTGTTCACATGTAAATCAACTCAAAATAAGTTCAAATATACATTTATTTTTTTCCTATTCGTTTTCTAAACGTTCTGTAAACAAAATACGAAATTCCAATCCAAATCTCCAATAAAAATGTAACAGTATTGAAGCTCAAATGACTTTAATTTTGAATAGAAACCAAAACAAAAAACAACCACAAATTTTTTTTGTAAACCAAACTACTCTAGACTTCCATATAAAGAAATCTTAAACACTACCATAACTTAGCTGACGAACGAAACCCTCCCAACTAACCCTCCTACCCTCGCCCAAACCCCCTTCCCTCAAGAAGTAGTTATACTCCAATGACATCATTTCCAATCCAATAAGAATTATATGAAAACATTTAAATTTCAACATTTTTCAAAACCAAGAGAAAAAAGGAGAAAATTAAAAAAAAAATAAAAACTAGTAAATATTAATGTTTTAATAGTAAACTATAATTAGTTGTATTACTTAAGAACTTTATGTTATAATTTTGTATTCTTTTGGCCTGTAAAATCAATTCAATTCAAAAATAAATCAATTCAAATAAAACCGTATCTATACAAAAAATAAAAATAAAAACCTAAACACAAGTCCACAAAACTTACATAGGGTTCTTTTTTTCTTTTCAAAATCAAAATTAAAAATAGAAACCCCAAACATTTAAACTACTTATACAGACTTTAAAATCAACCCCTTAATAGTTAAAGAAAACATAATATTACAAAGGATATTTAATAAACAATTAAAAAAACAAGGGATGTAAATAGTTGACAATACAACCATGAAAATCATTAAAACGGCAAATCAAGAGTGACATTTCTAACTTCTCACCCCTCCATAACTTTCATTTCATTTGTCATTCATCAAAAAATAACATTTATCGCTCATGTTGTCATTTTCTGCTTTCTTTTCCGATACCGGTTTATATTCAATATCTTCATAACTTTAATGTTGTTGCCAAATACTTTAGAAATATATCTGAAAATTTAAATTTTTCAAATATAACGGAAATTTTCCACTGATGTCATCGCAACATTTCTTGAAGTGTAAATTGAAGTTTCTCCAGGCCTGGTAATGACCTTAAATGGAAATCTGTTCCCCATGCACAATACCTCTAAATTCTTTAAACGGAATTCCATCTGAGCAAATTTTCCGTCACCATTTAGTTTTGCAGTATTGACGCCAAACCGAGTACGGAAACCGAACTTTTGCATTTTGAGACTAATACACGATTGTCTAAAGTGATCTTAACTATAGTTTTTTTTATATTGTACTCAATTTATAGTGAATTGAGTACTGTTGCCAACTGCCGTTTTCTAGGTAATCCGAAAATGGCAATTGTATTTCTTCAGAATCTATTGAAATAAAATTACAAAACCATTGGAGATTCTTTCCGCTGATTTCCAATAAAATGAAAGTTCAAATAATTATTTGCAAAAAGGATTTGAAATGTTTTTTGTATTACACGGATAATTTTAATGAAGAATAGCAAACGGATAAAATTAATAATTACAAAATTTGGCAATAGATAGATATCAGGTATTTTCTATTTTTATTATATTCTCATTCATTTGAGATGAATTAAGGCAAAATTGACTGACTGACTGGCTGACCCTTTGATGTCAATAATATTCTTAAGCTTACAACGCAGCTCAAATGAAATTTTCGAGCCCAAACATAATTCCTCTTTCCATACAAAATGAATGCAAATTCTGCAAACGGAATTCCATTTACATAAATTTTCCACTTTGCAGCAATGGCCTAGAATGAAGTACGCAAACAAAAAATTTTGATTCTAAAGCCAATACATTGTGGTTTAAAGCAAACAGTTATTTTTGTCATTGCCCTAAAAATGTATTAAACTTCTGACAATTTATTTGTTTATTAAGGTAATTATTAAATCAAATTTGACAGTAAAAAAAAACAAGGGGTGAAGTGACAGTCGCAATATATCATCTGTGTATATTATTTCTTACTTCGCTGCAGTACACTAATGGGAAAAATTGACCAGATGGAATTTAATTTGAGATCAACACCTGTATTTGAGAAACTAAACCGGAGGGTTCTTTGCCGTATGATATCGCATTAATTGTCAACAAATAATTAAAGCTGTTATTGACCTCAAACGGAATTCCGTTTCCCATACAAATTCCTGCACATTTCCACAAATTTCCTGCCGCCATTCTATTTTGCAGAATTAGTCTCAAATCAAACCATAACAAACCAAATTTTAATAAAATTCACCCGTTCTCTCCTCTATTCTATCGCCTTTCTTTCTACGCTGATATATTCTCGTAAAAAGATAGCGAAATTTGTTAACACAAATTTTTCGTCAATACCTCTTATCTTTAGATTTGACTGACGCTGCAATCCGCTTAATGCTTATGGGCTGGGATCTTAAACGGAATCCCATTTGCATTATCTCGAATGAAGAAAGGATGTAAACAAAACAGAAAACATATGATGTTTATATAAATTCACTTTATTGCGACTTTCATTTCGTTTCTTGTTATTTTGTTATTTGTGTTCGATCCAAATTTGATGTATATTATATTAAATATCAGAATTTCTGTAACAAACAATTATCAGCACAATAATTCCCTTTTGGAACAAGAGAAAATGTCTCTAATGTGTACTTCAAACAACATTGTATTACTCTCAAAAGTCACATGTTGCTTTTATGCATTCCATTTGAGTTCGATACAGAATGGCGTCTGAAAATTTGTACAGAATTTACGTGCATTGTAGATAGGAAAAGGAATTTTGTTTGTTTTTGCTTTCATTCATGTTTATATTGTGTTTACAATTTGTGTTTTTTTTTTTCAAAAAAGTTTTTAAAAGATCTTTCATGTGGAACTAAATGACGTGAGCCATTTGAAAATTTTATTTGTACTGCATACCAGCTTTTAAGCGGAATTCACAAACGAAAAATTTGATATTTGAGGTCGACGCTAGATTGTTTAAAGAAAACATGCGATATATTTTTGTTCCTTTCAAACAAAGTTAAATTATAGCTAATTAATTTGAATGAATTATAGAAATTTTAAATTAAACCTCGAAATAAAATTAATGTTTGGTTAGCACTCTCTCCTTTTACGCTGCTCGACCCTGAGATTTTGTCCTGAAGAGACAATGACAAAACTGGCCAAATGGAATTCCGCTTGAGGTTAGGTGAAGCCTGTACCTTGACGATGTTTTTAATGTTTATGCGGACATAGCTTGAAAACTATTCGTTATTAAAGACATGCACAAATTCAAAGTACGACGCATTCAACGACGTTAAGGCGCATTAAACAAAAATTGATATGTCGGCAGATATATCTATAATTGATTATCGGATTTAACCTTATTTGAAATAATTGGCAAGTACTTAGTATGGAAATTTAACCAAATTACACAGAAATAAGGTTAAATCTATCAGATCAATCTATTAATTTGTCACCCCTTTCAATATCATCGATAACAGATTACTTCCTCAGTTATGTTGACGTACATTATTTAGGGCGCTTTCAGTCAAACGCGCAAATATGTCGACGGATGTCTATGCGCAGCGAGTAAATTCTCCATGTGAAAGGTTGTCGGCAAGCCAAAATGACAAAGGAATTTATTATTAATGATACTTCCACGAGAAAAATCCGATGCCATTATAAGCTGAATGTGCCCAAAAAAAGGTAACACAGTGACAGGGTGACAGATTATACCTTCTTCGTGGATAAAGTGGATACATTTTCGTGCTAAATATTTGCCAATTTCCTCGAACAGGTTGGAAATTGGCTAAAATCAACATCCACTTGAGGGGAATGATACGCTAAGAGATTGGTCTGACGCATATAACTCCATTTAAGGAAATTTGCAAAGGGTTGATATGCAAATTTTGACCAAATTATCCCCTAAGAGAGTTTCTGATATCGATATCGTCCCCATCCCTTTTAAAGGGACGACATACAAACAGATTCGTTTGACAGATTTAGTCCTATTTGAGGAAATTAGGAAGCGATTAATAGAACATTTTGACCAAATTATCTTTTAATAGGGATAAATTTGCCATATCGATCTATTAGTGAGCGCATCCTCTTTACGTTGACGAAATGACGGAGTAACAGATGATCATAGCATATCATATGGCACACCCATTACACTGAAAGAAACAACTGATCGCAAAGCTATAAGGGTAGGTATTATATCATCATCATTCAGAAAACATGAGAACATAGCATTTTTTACAACAAGAAACAAAAACACATGAAAAGGCAAAGGGATTAACAACAACCAACAACAACAATTATGAGATAAACAACAAATAACGATATGACAATACAACATACAATTTAACAACAACAAAAACAAATATTGAAACAACAAATTTCAAACGTTTTTTTTTCCTTTTTCTACTTTACAAAAGAAAACAAAAACAAAAAAAAAACAAAACGAAATAAAAACTCTAGAGTCAAAGAAATTTACATTCGAAAACAACAAAAAAAAGAAAACATAAAATTTTTTTACTAATCGCTTGAAATATTTATTT
Organism: Philornis downsi; assembly: GCA_019455685.1. Lineage (NCBI taxonomy): Eukaryota > Metazoa > Arthropoda > Insecta > Diptera > Muscidae > Philornis > Philornis downsi. Next base: position 2,746,619 of record JAHXMU010000525.1, on the reverse strand, counting down.
TTTACATAAAATACAGAAACTAAACAGGTAAATTACAATATAATAATGGAGAATACATTTAAAAAAAAATGCGTAGAGAGAAAATGCTTTCAAAATTCAATTTAATTATTCTCTTTTCTTTCATACTTTTCTACTAAAAATCAGATTTAATGAGATAGATTAGAGTACTACCCGCCGTTAAAGACAAACCAATTTTTCGATAAATAAATAAACTCCACAGCAACAACAAAATATTATACAAAATTTACTACTAAAATTATGGGAAAATCTCGAATAAAATAATAATTTTTGGTTTTCCAATGACAACATGTGATGTAGTAACAAAAATTTTATAACAAATGTATGCGTTTTTAATTTTAAATATTTAAATATTAAAATTTAAATTTAATTTTTTTTTTAGTTTTTTGTAAATGCTAAAAACACCTATTTAAGATAGCCCTTTTGTATGTCATGATGTGTTTAGTTGTTCAAATTCCCAAAAGCGATATTTTGAGACATTTTAAAAGTGTATGAGACCGCATGTATGTAGTCAGCAACTATACAAAATCCATGAAATACTACTAAAGTTATTGAGAGTACTAATAAGTTTTCGCATTTTTTTGTCAAAAATGAATCATCTATTGTGAAAAAAACAGTACTTTATGTGTTATCCGAAATAGTATTCATCGCTAGCCGTTATTTTTCCCCATCTTTCTGGCAGCATGCAAATACTGAATAGGTACAAAAACTTTATCCTTTTAGGTTATCCAGGAATCGAGGCGATTTTTGATTTCTTCTTATTATGTGAAGCGCTGTCCAGATGTCTTCTATCGGAATAAGTGGTAATCGAAAGGAGCAATGTCTAGTGAACACAGTGGGTAGGGTAAGACTTCCCTACCTATTGAGGGTTTTGACCGGCGCCGTAGCATAAACATTATCATGCGTCTCATGAATGAGGTATGGGAGAGCTTCACACATTCAATGGACTTACTACTTTTACATTGTCTCAGCTTGACCTATAATTTAAGAAACATTTATTAGACTTGTCGATTACTCGACTAATCGAAGTATTCGTCAAATACATCGAGGCGACCGCCGCTCAAGAGTTGATAGCTGGTTGTATCGGGACTCGAACCCATCGATCATATGCATGATACCACGCCTAGTCATATTCAAAAGAATAATTTTGTCGTCTCTTGAGTAGTAGCGGTTTTCCCCTAGACGTTCGATGGAGGGAGCCTTTGTATTGATTTATTTCGATTTACGCAACTCGTAACAACCAATATTAATAGGATTCTATTAAATGCACAATATTATTATTATTATTTTATTTTTATTTTTTTCTTTTTTTTTGCCATTAGTGTATGGCTTGGCTGCCGATGATGAAGTGTAGCCACGTGATGCCCACGATTTACTCTACTTTTGGGTTATCGTAGTGGATTTATTTTTCACCACCAGTGATTTCACAATCAAATTCATTGGCAATTCATTTGTGCCTGGCGACCAGGATTTCACATGTGCAATGTCGGCCTTTAACATTTCTGGGCGTCAGTTCAAATGGAACCTAATTTCCTTCCTTTAGAATTAATTCCAAAAATTTTAAATGATGTGAAATAGATTGTTGAGTCATTCCTAATTTGATTGGAAGTTCTTTAAGGATTTGACGCGAATCTTCTGTCAATATAGATTCAAATTCCTTATGTTTGTTGTCTTCAGCGTTAAACTCATCACCGTTAAACTTTGGAAACCGCTAATGGCTACTTCTCACACTTAAAGCGGCTGTATGATTGATTGTGGAATCGATGCGTTTCAGCTATAGATGACGCTGACCTAATCCATCGTACTATTATTATAAGAAGTAGGTTGTCTACACAGGGCAATTTCATGAGCCTCTCCTCAACCTAGAGCTTAGCGTCCATTGTATTTTTATACTTCGAACTTCGATTGAACTTATTAAAGTCCCCGTTTACGCCACGATTCGATCCCTTTACTGTTTTGAACAGTTTTATATAAGAGTTCAGCAGCTTGCCAAGATGCTTTGTTCAATACTCTGGTTATCACCAAAAAGGAAAAGGATTGGTGAAAAGGAATGAAGTCAATGATCAAGTACTAGAATTTAATACCTACAAATGGGAATTCAACATGGCATATCCACTAGTCCATGACGTTTCTGTGTGATAAGTGAAACCTAGATTTGGGAGGTCCTTCGACAGCAGTTATTGGTGGGCTTTTGTCCACCCTACGTCCCTCTAATTGTAACACCAGGTTTAAGAGAATTCGACAGTATACCTTGGTGAGCCTCTGTGTACACTATGTCCCTTTTTGTTTGCAGCACTTGGCTTAAGAGACATTTGTTCGTTTGTTATCTTTTTACCATAAGGCTAAGATGGTCGAATTTCAGAAACTCTTAATTGCAAGCCCAACAACCTCCTTGCCTTTAAAATAATCCACAACAATTCACCAAGATTGTTTCTACTGGGATACTGTAAGGGGTCAAAACTATATTATTAAATCTGCCTGGAGAAAGATTGAATCGTAACAAACCTCCCTTACATGCTAATCCTCAAACATGGTAGAATATTCGTTGGTCTAGACAACATCGTCCATGCTTGGCTCGTCATTGAGATTATCTAGAAATCCATTATCTAGCATTAGAATTTAATGCATATAAAAGAGTCTCCACCATAAGCTACAGCTTCTCAGCCAGCTCAATCTCACTGAATCAACCTAATACTGAGTCAAATGAAACATAGAAGTCAGATGTTCTTCCACACATTGCATCAAAAATTGACGACGGCTCAGCTGGACTTGATTAAGACTGGGCTTATGTAAAAGAGCTTCAGTCGACGTCTCTTTGTTTTCCAACAGGTTGAATAATCTTTTGTTAAGTTTGGGTAGGTCCAATACCTTATTTTGTAAATCAAGACCAGTAAATGTCAAATTTTAAAGAGGTTTGAAAATTCGTTGTTCTTGGCCGGGTTCACTATGCCTATTTCCTTACTATTCAATCCTTTAACATGGTAGAATATCTGTTGGTCTTGGCCGCATCACCTATTTCTACTTACCGATTATTACTCAAACAGGGGATGCATCCGTTATGTGTATTTCATTATCTTTAAAGATGGTAAAATATTCGTCGATACGGGCAACATCCTCCATCTCTCTTTTCTTACCAGCTAACCCTAACGTAGGTTATATTATTTATAGGATACTGGGGATGAGGGCCATATCCAATTACTTGTTAATGAATCCTTTAAGATTGTAGAATACTCGTTGGTCTGGACCGCATCTCAAATAAGTATTTTTTTGCCAGACAATCCTAAAAAATCGGTCCTGCTCCCATCCCCTATGATTTTTCATTTAAATCAGACAAATCAGTAGTTCTCAAAATATTGGTACGTACTTCAAAATACTGGTACTTACTTCAATAAAAACTACACATTTCTTTCTTTCGATCATATTGAAAGTTTTTCTTTATAAGATTTAATGAAAGATAGTGGTCCCATCCTTCGAGGTATTCTAATAAGTACATCTTCGTGAATGAAGAATTTCTACGATCCAAGATATTCGTCCACCCCACCTTTTTGAATTGAGAGTCACTAGTTTCCAAATAGTCTTGGCTGCTTAAGTACTTTCCGCTGCCAAGCATTCCAATCAATATTGCATTATCGTGGTTAGGAAATTAATAAAATCGCATGCGTGCCGAAATTTACTTCATATATCGACGGTTACTCTCAACTTTTTCATTTCGTGCAATGTAATCATTGAATTACCACTAATTTATAGCAGATATCTCCACCCAAAACATCTATAATATTTAAAAATATTTCTTTCTATCTGGTCATTACTGGTTATCTATTTTACATTTGGAGAATCACTTAAGCGCATCAAGTTGTTGCTGGAACATTAGCATTGGCTTGTTAACATCTTGCGACCTTATCTTCCAGTTGATATATAGTCGTTATTGCCTCTTTCCCTGTAATAATTATTAGTTTAGGTTCCTTCACAATCACAGTTCCAATATTTGGCCAGTTTCAAGGCAAAAATAAAGGCCACATCAATCGACCCATTCTGGAAATTGAGTCTATAATCATACCTTTCGGAATGGAAGACCACTTGCCTCCACCTGGTTGAGATTAGTAGACAGTTAAATTAGCCACTGTTCCAATATTTGCCCAGTCTCAAGGTAATGATAGTTATCATATTCAACGACCTATTCTAGCAAGTGGGTCTTTTATCGTACGTTTCTGAATGGAGAATCACTACTTCTATCTATTTGTGACTAACGGACTACTGTTTATTTGTATGCACACCGACTGATAGTCCTTCATCTTTATTGGGGGAATACTGAAATTAATCACAACGCTTCTCTCTATCTAAATTTGCAATGTTACAGGAAAAAAAGAATGACCCCATCCTTTCACATATTCTTCCCTAACGCAGAATCCCAAATCTGGGCTCTATTTGGTCGTGACTAATCAGTTCTGCCTTATTGACGATTATAATATCTTAAGCCTCACACTGTTTATTATCCTGAGCTTATTAATTAATTAGTCTCTACCCGAGATCTTTCAGCATAGCTTCTTAGTAGCATCTTTACTAACTTCACCTTTCGTAACAATTTAAGCCCCCCAAAGATTTTATCACAATTTCAATATTTTGCTTAAGTTTTGGGTAATGATATTTCAAAAAAGTAGTCCGCTTATACCACCTTCTCTAATAAAGAATTACTTATTTCATCCTGTTTGTGACCGATTGCTGCTTCCTTCTGTACGTACACCATTTATTACTCCCCCTTGGTGACTGGCGGACACTCAAATCTATCGCATTATTAGTAAATGCAGAAGCTGGCTTCGTATACTGACGATTAGCCATGGATTTTATTAACTTATTGCTATCTTAACTTCGACTTCCGTTTAATTTATAGTCAATATATCCCGTCAAATTCCCTAACATTTCAAATTTTGCTTTGGTTACAATTAAAGTCCCAAAAGTTTTCCAATAATTCAAACATTTGCTTCAGTTTCAAAATCAAAATTATAGTTTCTTATAAGTATAGATTTTGCTGTATTAAATTACAAATTAAAAAAACAACAACAACAAACAACCACAAATAAGTCA
>JAHXMU010000525.1:2698570-2736519 GCA_019455685.1 Philornis downsi | reverse complement strand
TTTTTTTTTTTTGGTAATCCAAAAAATATTATGAAAATGATTGGACAAAGGTCACATCTTTACCAACCAAACTTTAGTCGACGAGATATTAACTAAAACTAACTAAATATTTATTAAAACCCATGATATGTAACGTATAAGTAGTTGGTTTACTAAAGTATCGATCAAATATATCCATAAACAATTTTTCGGCATATTGTATAAATAATATTGAAATTTATGGCAATTAACCCAAAAACCCCCCTTCACTCCCTAACCCTAACCCGCCATGCCCTTAGGGTGTATGATGGTAAACAATGATAGTTAAATTCTTAACAAGATGAAAAGTAAACAGGAAAACTGTAATTTAAATCATTTTAACAGCAGAAAATAAACAAACTATATATGGATAATTTATTAAAGTAAACATATTAGTATTAGCATTTACATAAATAATTATGAGAAAATAATAATAACAACAATGATATTAATAATGATATGTTAATAATGATATAACTATGTGAACGAGAAGAAAGGTAAACGTTTTGTTTTCAACTAATCTCTGTTCTTTTCGTACATTTTTTTTTAAAAGGCCTCCGTTTTCTCAGACGCAATCGTACAATGTTTGTTGAATTACGCATATTTTCCAAAAATAATTGATATAAATGGGAATATTGATAATATATAATTTTATTGAAAGTAAGGAAACGAAATTAACGGAAATATGTGCAGTAAATGCAATCTGAGAAAAAACATTTACAAAAACGACATGTAAACAAATAGAAAATGTCAATAGAAGAACTAACACATTTGAAATGCTGCCAAGTTTATTTTACTCAACAGTAAAATATACAAATGGAATAACAACAAAACGCAGCCAATATATTAGTATTCTTACAATATCATCGACATTGGCACAAAAGTCGTTTCCGTTTTGATGTTTCAAGAAACACTAAGCGTTGACTTCTTTCCTCTCAAGTAGCTCTCACTGGTTTTGAATTACTCACGTGAAAACTATCAACACGCCATGAGAGATATCTTGCCCATACATATAATAATTGTTATTGCATTCTGTTCTTTCACACGTTGCCGCTGGCGACGCTCATTGTACTTGTGTTATTTATGGAACAATGCAGCATAATGGAAAGAGTTACAATTTTTCTGTTCAAAAATCTGTAATTTTAAAAACTTATTTAGATGAATTGTATAATTGTTGTTTTTGTCTAAGCCGTATCGGTTTAGACGGAAAATAACATTAGATTCCACATGTATTTACTCTTCATGCATTGTAAACATTTCACCAACGCTGTGAAAAATGCCGCAAAAATTTCTGGAATTATCTTTGCTTCTTAGAAAAACACGCCTACAGGCCGGCTCATTAAAAAGTTTCTGAGCGTTCATAGTATCTATTGTCTACCTATACAACCATATGTAGTCTTTAATTAATAAATACACGATACAAGCGTAGAAAAATTTCAAAAAAAATCTATTTTTTCAGTAGTTGTTTACTTTATAACCAATTTGTCTCAATTATAGCACATGCGACTCATCGCCCTCCCTCTACACGTAATACTTATATTGGCACTGCCCGTTTTCCCGCTGAAAATTCATATTTTTTTAGTATTTATTTCCGTAATTACGCGCACAGTTCTTTCAAAGGCTTAAAAGTCGGTATAGCCCCTTCCGGTATCTATCGTACTAACTACAGACATCCGTTTGAGGGTAGCTAAAGTAAGAAGGCGACTAGTTGAGAAACCTAAATGGAATGCTAACACCGATGCGTCTTAGGCCAGTAGGTAACTTCTGTTACTGAAACTCAACTCACCACCCTAGTGATCGTTAGCAGTCCCAACACTAGGATCGAATGCAGTGGCCTGATAAGTCGCTCGTCTTAAATAAAATTTATCATGAAGACACCGAACTACAACTATTATATACAGCTTTTAATTAATCAATTAAAAGCAGAATTTTTTTAAATATATAGGTAATGTACTTCAATTAGCGGCGCTCAATGGAATGGATAATTTGTGGCATGGTTTTCAAGTATGACAGAGTTTCATCAAACTTTTTGTACTCAATACCAAAATTGAGTAATTTCGTGCATTGAGCCATTTCGGCCCATTCAACAGCCGATTTTTAATATAACTATCAGCTTTATCATGAATCGAAATCATAAGAAGGCCGAAATAACCTCATTTCGCTAGCACTTTGAATGAGTTATTAATGCAAATAACATAAAGAGATATATTCGATCAAAAGGTATCAAAGTTCTCAGAAATTTGAAATCCGTTTCCAGCTAAACGGTAAAAAATTCGATTGTCAACTGGCATTGTACGGCGTCTTTTCATTTGGGTCTCGTCATTTTCTATTAATTGTTTTTTATTTTTCTTTTAAACAATCTTTTGCTTTGCTTTAAAAAAAAATTCAATATAAAATCATAATCGTAATATCAATATGAATTTAACCACACAAGGAAATGGAAAAGTAAATGTTTGTTTATTGAGACATAAGAGAAATAGAATAAACACTAAAAATAAATAAGCCACAAATAAAAAACTGATATTATTGGAATTTTACAAGCATAGAGGAAAGAAATAATACCAAGACGACGAAGGAATACGGAAGAAAATGAAAAAATGAAAAATTCAATTTAAATATTGCGAAAAAAATAAATTCATAAAATTACGAAATAATAATGAAAAAAAATGAATGCTTAGCTTTGTGTTAAATTTGCTGTTAAATGTAAAACAAAAATTGAAAAAAAAATATTATAATGGTAACGTATGTTAATATTGAATAAACAACCCCCAAACAATTGACATTTACAACAACAACAACAACAACAAAACCAAAATGAGTATATAAAAGAAAATTACCAATATGAAAGTCGAAGAAAATAAGCAAATCAGTAACTAAATAATTATAATTTTAAATAAAAATGATAATTATACAAAACGAAAAAAAAAATTAAAATAAAAATAATTGAAAAAAACAACAAAAAGAAGAAGAATTTTAATTAAAATTAGTTGCCCATATCATATAAAAATGAATCAATTGCGGAAATTATTAGATTTTCTGGTTTCTAAGAGCTTAAGGGAAAGCATTAACAAATATGCAAAATGTTACCAAACAAAAAAAAATTGCTTAAACATTAATTTGTTCATATGTCGTAAAGGATTATACTCGTATTCGTCTAATCGACGCTACCAAATTTTAACCACAAAGGAGTGTGGTTTAGTCTAAAGTCTCCTCAAGAAAATTCAACTTGATCTTTATATCCTTTCTGTAATATCACAATAATTTGGAAGGTCGCCAAACAAAAAAAAAATTGATAAAATATTCATATGATCATAAGTCGTAAACGAATCATATAATCGCGACTGCAACCAAATTTTGACTACAAAAAAGGGTCTTTCACCAAATTTATTTAAGCAATTGCCCTGTCAGGAATTTTGAATATTCAACTTCAATTCAGTATCCTTTCTATAGTTTCACTGTGATTCAAAATGCCGCCAAACAAAATGGAATCAAATAGAACCATCAATATGATCACATGTTGCACACGGGACATCTAATCGCGAATATAACCAAATTTTGACTGTAAAGAAAAATCTATAAACAATAGCCATTTCCGGCTTCCCGAAAGTATTGAAAATTCAACTTTTTATTCTTTCTTTAATTTATTTCTATTCTTTAATTTCACAATGATTCAAAATGCAGTCAAACATTTTATTGCTCTTTTCAGTGTCGTTCATAAATAATAAAAATAAATCCATTATTTTTGCATGACATTGAAGGCTTTATTTAGCAATGTCACAACGATCCGATTTATATCAAATATGCGCTGTTTTATTCGATAACTTATTGCCATTCTGAAGGTAACACCGTGATGACTCTCTCATTCAAACCCTCGCCCCTACTGGCAAAATGCTGAAGCATAAGACGGATGGATAACACAATAAGTGGATAGATAAGAACCTGCAACCAAGCTCCCGAAGCTTCTGGTGAGTCACGATCAATGTGTGTGATATGACGGTGTCTTGATGGAACACAATTCTACTCCTATTGTGCAATGTGTAGCTCCAGGACAATCGAAACAGTGTTTACATGATGGTCAGACTTGACGTTTTCCGTTATTCTGTCGGCATTTCTGGCAATTGGCCGTCCCGAGCGCAGCGCATATTTGACATCAAAATTACCGAAACAGAATGTAAGAAACCAAAACTGCGAGTTACTGCTTGCTGCAGTATCAGGACCACAAACACTATTTACATATGGGGTTAAAAAATAATTCCTTGTTATTGAACGTATTACCCAATCGCTGAAAACGGCGACGAATTGACATTTCAAGATCGTCATTAACACTGGTCGCTACGGCTGCAATATTTTCTTCGGTACGCACTCTACGCATGCGAGTCGATTGTTTTATGTCCAACAAAGTAAATTTGGTGCGAAATTTGAAGATAAGAGCACGAATTGTTGATTTAGCAGGTCGGTTATGACGACCATAAAACCATGCACATTTGTCACAGAGCACGAATTTTGATAATAAATTTCAACAGCGGGAGCGACAAATTAGTTGTGTATAATTGCCTCAATGCATAGTTAACACTTAAAACAACGTGATTAATGTGCTTCTCAAAGCGCGGCTTATCACCTAACAAGACTCCCAAACATTTCATGTCATGCACAAACTGTAAATTAGAACCATTATAAACTACTCGTTTCATGGCCAAGGCAGACTAAGGCGTTCTTCATGTATCGTTTTAATATAGGTTTCCTTTTTTTCTAAATTTGCTACTACGGTTACGGCACCGATTACGGTTCAATGGCTTGTTTTGGATAACGGTTATAATTATGGTTACGGCTCAGTTCTCCGTTTCCAACAATTTGTTTATGGACGTACTATTTAAATACTAAATCTCATCTTTTTCCAAATAAGAAATAGAAATCAAATCCAATTGTTTTCGTTTCTTTTTTGTTTTTTTTTTTTTTTTTTTAAAGTTTATTTCCAAAGTAACATTGCGAATCTGTGCATTGAACTTAGTTTGTTGTGCAGTATTCGCCGCCTATTTCTCTCGATTACATCTCTCTCTCTCTCTAATATATATACATATATAAAGGGTGGCGCATAAGTAACGTTAACGGCGGCTATATTGAATGCGTTCTTGTGCATCATTTGGTTTTAACTCGTGGCCCAATTGCATCTTATATGGGAAAAGGTGTAACATAAGTAAAATTCTTTGCAAAGTCCGCCTAGACATCTTTAACTGCTGAGAACGTAGCCTGCTGGAAGTTTCGGGGTTTTCCTCAATACTTGCTTTCACTCAAGCAATGGTCACTTCATTTCGAACTGCATGAGATTTTCCAGCACGCGGAAGATCACAGACAGCCCTTTATTGCCCAAAATGCTAAACCAATCGGTAAATTATTGGAGCGCTACGAGCATTTCGAACATGAAAGGAATTTCGATATGATCTGAATAATCGAATGCTGACTTTTAAAGTAAAATTGAACAACTTTGGTTCTTTGTTCTGTGCTGAGCCTTTCCTTCATAAATTTCCCAAGTATTATTTAGTTAATTCTATAAAGAGACGAAATAAAAAAGACTTAAACAGAAAATGTATTCACTAATCAAATCTCAACGTTGCTTATGCGCCGTTATATATGTATATATATATATATATATATATTCACAAAGAGCAAGATTCTCCCGCAAATTTGGCATGTTCTTCCCATTGGTCATTGTCATCTTCCCAATTGCCTATGCATATGCCTCAACTAAAACATTCCACACGATTGCTCACACCCATGTAAACGACGCAAGCTTCGGCTATTTGTTCGAATATCTGTTTCATGTTCTTGGGCCATTCGACAAAGGATATTACGCGATTGGCTGCGGTAGCGTATTTGTCAGAGACAGAGATAGATGTAGGAGTGAAGCGATCACTAGCATAAGCTGTTGCTTTGCTACTGCTACTTGACTGCTTGATTTGACGGTGATCGCTGTCGTTTTGATACCTCCGGACATGGTGGATAACAAACGATCGAGCCGCTTCGAATTGATGGGCACATTGTTAGTAGCACGTCGTCGCAACAAAGGACGGTTCGGCGACAAGCAAATATGTTCAGGAACGGTTTTATCCCCTGGATCCCAACAAAAGAGTATCAATTCACAAAAATGACAAATGGTTTTGTCCCCATTTCCTGTACAGAACAAACCATACATAGCCAGCTCATTGTGATTCAAAAACTCCAAAGGCGAATTGATCAAAGGTTTTAAGACGTTCTTTCTCACGATGCAAATACTTGTCCATGGCGTACACTTCAATGTTCGGGTAATAAAGTTTGGAACGGTTGCTACGACGGAGTTAATCTCTAATGACAGTTTATATAATGATAAGAGATTTTATAAAATCAGAATTTTTCCCTTTGGTTAAAAGGCATCGTTTTGTGAAAAATGGAACATAACTGTCTTTAATTTCTTTTTTTTTTTTTTATTTTGCAGTGAGAATACTTGTACTTAAAAACGGCATTACTCAGAATTTATTGTTTTGAAATGTTAAGCGATTTTCAGACAATCGCTGTTATGGAAATTTTGTGTAAATGTATGGAATTTTGAAAACGAGCATAGACGACTATATATATACCTGTCATGAGAAAATAAAGGATTATAGTAGAAAATAGAAATATTGCATAATTTTCCGAAAACTGCTAAATTGAAAAATTGTTATAACTTATGAACCACACAAAATTTTTGCGTTATAAATATGCTTCTAAACAACAACAATAACAATAACGAATATAATCGACTTTGTTCTAACCACACTTGGGTCGTTTTTCCTTGTGACCACCAATATGTATGTACGGCTTAAAATCGATGGATCCTTTAAGTTGATGACAGCCGATAGGATTGCTAGAAATTAAACTTAACACACGTTTTAAGAACAGTTGTGACTTGCCTACCTTTACCTTCAAATTCTGCTTCAAAGTTGAATTGTAGTACAAAAAAAAAATAAAATAAAATGGGCACGATTGAAAAACTATCGTTCCAGATATAAAAATTATCTACGATATAAAAACAAAGTTAATATGATGGCAATGCCTGTTTTGTTTCCTTTAAAATGCATATAAACATTATATCATGTTACCTTACTTAAATTGTCTTTGCCTATTTATCAAAAAACAATGAAAAATTTCAATTTATTGAAAGTTTTCACGACAATTCAACAAATCTTTTATATAACATTTTGTAGAGAGTATACTAACGAGATACTTTTTATCCATTCAATATTGTGAAAGCCAATAATATAATTTTAGAGAAAAATCAGAGTAAATTAAAAAATAAAATACCGTTTACTTTTTACCAGCGCAAGATAGAGAGCAATATTTTGTAGACATTCTAATGCAGAATTTATAGATTGAAATCAATTAAGAAATACGTGATTGACAGTTTGTAAAAAAATTTCAAAGGCCGAGTCTTCCAAATTTTACCAGTCACTGTGCAGTTTTTATTCAATGTACGATAAATATCTCAGATGAAGAACTTAAACTCGTCAGCACTTCAACTGGGCCTCTGTAAATTTTCATTAAAATTTGATAGGCCATTATTATTATAAGTCCAAGATTTATTTCTATTTTTTTTTTTTGCATTCCAGCCCACTGTGCGCAGATGCCTCAAGTCGAGGGAAATTTCCCCTTTAATAAGTGAACTCTTCTCCGGAACAACAATCATTTCCATTGTGTTTTTTTAATTTTATCATTCATTCATTCATTAACTAAAAGCATGTTATAGTATAGGGTTATCCATTTTTCGTTTCATTATAATGCTGGGACCGTTCCAATGACCACCTCTGAATTGGTTATAGCAGTGGATCCTTTTGCGGTAGTGTTCAAAAAAAGTACGGGCCAAAAACACCTCCAGACCATAAAGCCAACTAAATAATCACTTTTTCCGGATGCAATGGCTTTTCTACAATCACTTCTAGGTTCTTCGAGCCTTATATGGCCTAATTATGCCTGTTGACGTAACCACCGATTTAGAAATGAACTTCGTCGCTGAAGAAAATTTTGTTCGATTGAAAGCCAATGTTTGAATCACCACTATTCTTACACGTTCATCGGTTGTTAAACGATCCATATTCGTAAATTGGAAACCTTTCACTAAATAAATAACACTTCAGATGACGGGTATTTAACAGCTGACAGCCTTGCCAGACAGGCGGTTCTGAAATCACTAAATGGATAACGCTACAGGGTTGATGGATACGGAAAAAAGCCATTTCACCACATATTTGTTTTAAGAAACCGCCCTAAATTTGTTTGTGATTATTGAGAATTATTAATCGGACAAAGCCGATATTGCACATCCGGCGGTGAGTCGGAAGATGCAACAAGGGATACAATGGGCCGTAGAAGTTGCCAGTGGGACAAGTAGATTCAATAGTTAGTATTTAACAGAAATCAAACTTTTTTCGATACTTTCATGAGCATTTTAATCAAATATAAATACTTTTTATTAATATACAACAACGTTTATACTACTACTACTATACTACTTTTCCCATCTTTCTGGCAAAGCTCGAATACCATCACAGTAAAACTGTTCATCTTTTGAGGCTATCCACGAGCCTAGCCATTCCTTGACGTCGCCATATGAATGGAGCTGGTGGTCAGCCAGACCGTGTGCCATCGAATGGAACAAGTGATAATCGGACAATATCTGGAGAATATGGCGGATGGGGTAAAACTTCCCATTTCAGCATTTTCAGGTAGGTTTTAACGGGCTTGGCCTCGTGAGGGCGAGCGTTGTCTTGCTGAAGAATCACTTTTTAGTACCTTTTCGCGTATTGTGATCTTTTCTCGCGCAGAGATAGGCTCAATTGCATTAATTAAAGTCGATACCGATCCCCTGTGATGGTTTCGCTTGTTTTCAACAGATCGTAATAAATAACTCCGACCTGGTCCCACCAAATACACTGCATAACCTTTGCAACATGAATATTCGGCCGAGGCGATGACGTAGAAGCAGCCGGGCAGCCCCTATGCCTTTTTTTTCTTTAAATTGCTGCAATGAATCCATTTTTCATCACTCGTTACAATACGATGAAGAATCCCTTTCTTTGTTGTCGCTGAAACAGTTGTTCACAGGCGAGAAAACGACGCTCAACGTCCCTTGGCTTCAGTTCAGTACGAACCCAAGTTCCTTGCTTTTGTATGATTCCAAACGCATGCAATCGCTTGGAAATGGTTTGGCGGGTAACTCCTAACACTGAAGGAAGCTCTGCCTGCGTTTGACATGGATCTTCTTCAAGCAATACCGTCAATTCAGTGTCTCCGAAGGTTTTTCGCCTTCCTTCACGCTAACGGTCGTCAACATCAAAATCACTGTCTTTAAAGCGACGGAACCAATTTCCACACGTTGTTTCACTTAAAGCAGCGTCTCCGTAAACGTTTTGAAGCTCTTAATGAGCTTCAGACGCCGTTTTTTTCGATTGAAAGAAGAAAATCAATACTTCCCGAATATGACGATTATTTGGCACAAAATCATACATACTCACACAACCAAAAGAATACGACGTCAAAAGAAAATCACTATTGTTTCGAGGCGGTATGTTTACTACATGCCTAAGCTTGGCTCATGGCGCTTAGATTGTGGCAGAATCTACTACCACTCACAGCTGGCACCATCTATTGGCAAAAAGTGGGAATTTAGTGGCGCACCTAATATTTAACACAATGTACACTATTTTGTAGACAATTGGTAAAAGAGCAATAGTGAAGACTTCTAAGAACTAGGTATCGTAAATTCAGAAGATTAATTATTTGAATCAATTTTACGTTTCAAACTTTGGTGTGAGACCTTTTTCTGTGACAAAAAACAAAACTACATTTGATTTCAGTTCTGATTCGGATTAAGAAACCAAGCTGCGTTGTTCTCAAATCAAAATATCTGCTTCATTAATACAAAATATAATATGCACAACCATCTGAGCAGTAATTTATATATTTTCCTACCACAACTATAGTACACTGAAGCATTTTCCATCCCATAACAATAACGATGCAAAATTTTACGACGATTTCTCAAGTTAGACCTCCGAGATGATGACCCAAATTATTTCTTTGATTACTTTAACCGCCATAGTCGAATCCCCACAAACAAAATGGAAGAATAGTGTTAAAGTAGAAGCCAAATTATACATTTTGTTGTTAGCAGCTTTTTTGGGTTTTGCAAAATTGTTCCGCTCTTTTTTGCATTTTCCGCATTTTTTTGTTCATTTAGCATGTTTTGCCGGCTCCTGGCAACACTGATTAAGGACCGTTATATTTTGCCGAAGCGGAAGCGAACTTTTTGTTGTACAAGTCCTGGAACTACAACCGACACTGTTTACATGACTTTGCACTGTTCATTGCACTTACCGGCCGGCTGACCTGTTGATAACGCCGTTGTGCTGGCTGGTATAAATGTTGTTCCTGTTGCCGGAGCTAATGCTAATGCTGCTACTTCTGCAAATCCGACCGTAAAATGCCGGCACAAGAAAAACTTGGACAAAGATCAGTCATATTGTCAGCTTTTTTGGAGTTCACAGCATTACCAGCATTTATTATTGAACAACGCGTTCATAATCTGATGTAAAGAAAAGTTTGAACTTTTTTTGTAGCTAACATTATCCCCGCCTTGCATTGTTATGCAAATTATAATATAAATTAAATACGGGGTTATCGATTTAGTGGTTTCAAAACCAACTATCTGGAAAGGCTGTTAAATACTTGTTATCTGAAGTATTATTTATTCAGTGAAACGTTTGAGGTAAATACCTAAAAAGGGAACAGCAACAACATTTTGAGTGGTTGGTTTGAAAATTTTTCAGTGAGGAGCAGCGAAGAAATAAAGTATGTGAACAAAACTGAAAACAGATGAAGTTTATCGAAATTCATTTTATGGCGACTTTTAACTCATCTGCTATACCTTTGCAGTCTTTTTGCAACCAATGATAGTGACAGAAGAGTTAAAATTCCTGTACCAAATCATTATCACAACATTACCTTCGTATATTGCTTTTGCTGAATTTTGTATGGGAAATTAAATTTTATTTGTGGTCAATACCAGATTTTAAGGGATGACACACTAAACAGATTTTTTCTAACAGAATTAACTCTGTTTGTAAAAATTGTCAAATGTTTAGTATGTAAATTTAATCAGGTTATTCATAAATAGGCTTAAATCCATCAAATAAAACTGCTAGCGAATTGTCCCTATTAAGCACACATGAATGAGAGAGACGTAAGCGGAATATTTTAAAATTTATTGTTATACCGAGGCGGCAAAAGTGTAGTTTCTAAATATAATTAATTAATTTATTATGTGTGACAAATAAAACTTTGAAACGTGGATAAAAACGAGGTTTAATCAAAGTTGCAACATGAAATTACTTTAACGAAAAGTAAGTGTAAGAAATCAAACCTAAAATCTCTGAACAAAATATTGTCCAGTTTAAAAACTCTCTTCACAGATGTGATAAATAGGCTGCATAGGGGCTCATGGCCTTCAAGTCGGTTGAGAATTTGAGAATGAAATTGCACTTACTTTTTTCTGTATTGCATTCACTGGTTTAAACTATAATATTAATATTTGCCATTGCTATTATCTTTATCACAAATGCATAAACAAACTTTTCTCTCATTTACATTGTGCACTGAACATACCCCGCATGATTTGTTTACCACAGCTGATTCTCAGGAAATTTCAATCAGCTGCTTAGTATAGAGAAGCAATAAAAAAAAATAGTATTTGAGAAATGTGTGTCGAAGCTGGTGTGGAAATATTGCTTCGCGTAACAGAGTCCTATCTTCTTGTGTTAGCCGCTACATTTTTTGCGACAATCTAAGAAATTTTAAATGAAAATCGTTTAAATACGCTGAGAAACACCTAAAACGACCTGTGCACCTCAGTCGAAGAAATCCGAAAACGTAAAATGAAACAAGAAACAATGGAAAAACGTGATATACGACCGTTTATCTATGGCGGCCTTGCATCCATAACGGCGGAATTCGGTAAATGCGGGGATAATAAGTGAACTCTAATGATCTCTAGTGGCACATGTAAACTCCATATCTTGAGAGAAATATTCTGCCAGTGCTATTTGTATGACGCAATCCGTAGCGAAAATGTCATTATTTTCCTCACATAAGTGCAATAGTGATTTGTTATGAAGTAAACAGATAATGATTACAACGGGCTGTGTTGAGACTATTTGATCTGATTTGCGGCTTTCGGTGGGGGCTTAAGACAGAAAATTACATTTTGCATTTGTTTTTTTTTGTTATTGTTCTGTAGTGCAATCATTTCCCCAGTGTCTCGTGTGTTGTTATCTTGAAATTGTGATGGCAAATGAGTTTAATGAAAAGTACTTTTTTGGGTACTTTGAGGTATTTTTGACCAACATTTTTATAAAAAAAAAAAATATAAAAATTGTTGAAAAAGAAATTAGTCTTTTACAAGTAATCGAAATTTTCTTTCGGGCGATAGAACATGCAAAAAAAAATTAAAGTAGAAAATATAGTTTAAGAGGGCATCAAAGTTTAAAAATGGGTGTGGGGGCAAATGAAATGGAATTGACACAACTGGCTGGTCAAAGAACACTCAAATGCATGGAAATCACGCGGGGAACCAAACTATGCAGATCTTTCTTTTCTGCGTTTTTTTTTTCTTTTTTTGTTGTCGTTAAACTAAATTTAAGCAAAAAAAAAAAAAAAAAGAAATGCGGCAAAATTTGTTCGACTTACCTGAACCTTGAAACGATATATCAAGTAATATAGGCAGATGACCTGAACCATTACCTTTTGGCCCACCCATTGTTTGTCGAATCTGGACGACGTCGTTGTCATTGAAAAGCTTATCCAAATGCACAAAATGTGACATAAATATATTCGAAGCCAATTGCAATTTTTAACTAACTTTTTTTATACAACAAAATCTTTATTATCAAATAGTGCGTATATATTGATAGCTCTACCGGCAATAGTTTCACAGGGGAGACTTAATTCCTCAAAAAACGACATCTGTTTTGTGCCTATATCAGTTTAACCGCCGAAGTTATTACAATTAGAAACTGAAGTTTTTCCCCTAAAATTGAAAATTGTTTTAAAAAATCGCGCGATTTGTTCGAAGGTAATGACTAAAATTTACTGTATTAGAAGGACCGCCAAAGCAATTTTCTATAAGAACATTGTCCGGATTCGTCCAACATTTTTATAATTTTTATTTTATAGATTCCTTTCTGTATTTGAAAGCGAAAGAAAACTTATTTTCTCCCAAGTCCAAACTTCTCATGGTATGATTTATTTATTTCCCTCATTTCCTTTCCAGATCCGGACGGTGTGTTATTACTAGAAATCTTACTATTTTAACATTCTATCGTAGCGAGATATCTGCTAATTTTTGATTATTTTTTGGCCATTTTTTCTAAATGATAAGTAAATTTTAGATAGCTTTTCGCTTGTGCGTTTATTTTTGATTTCCTAGGATTTAAAAAAATATATTTTTTTGCGCCTAATGCCAGTTTTATGGATTAGCTGTAAATTTCAATTAAAGTAATAATTCCGTATTTTAGAACCCAAAACCTACGTAGTGAAAAATTCTAATAAGTGAAGTAGATCGTCAGATTGTAAATCATATTTTTCTGGTATTAAGATACACAAACTTTTTTATAACATTAGTATTGTAAAGTTGTATAATGCATTTGTTATTGAATTATGGAGAAGATACGTTGTAATATTGTAATTTAATCAAATCGGCCTTAAAATTACAATCGTGAATAAATAAATTAAATTAAATTAATGCATTTACCTGTTCTTTCTGAAATTGAAAGATGATTTTAAAAACTGTGGTAATTTTTTTTCGCCAGGTGGGGGCTTTAAACTTGATATTGTAAGTTTTTATTTCACAAACCTTAATATTTCCGGTGTTTAATTATTAACACAATAATATTAAGTCACACAGTACCTTTTTTTGGTCACGGCTTTAGCTATATATTTAAGAGAGTAGATGAGTACCGTGGCGCGATGGTTAGTGCACGCAACTGCGTTCGCACGATCACAGGTTTAACTCCGCATGTAGCCACCAATCTTCATTTGAGCGGCGGTCATCTCATTGTGTCTGACGAACACTTCAGTAGTCGAGAAATCGAGAAATCTTGTATATGCTTCTCAAACTGTGGCGTCGAAACGAACGGAAACGTCGTTAAAATGTATATGTAGGTCAAGTGTAATTTATTTTCGAGCATTTTTGGGCAATCAAAACCGTTGTTTTGAAACTAAGAAAATGCATTAAAACATCATCTATGCCAATTACGCTTTGTATACTTCCAGAGCAGAAAATTGAGTATTTGATTTTGGCAATATTAACGTCTATACCATTCCTCGAGCCCCAAAAGCAAATGCGATGCTTTTTTTAATGATGGATATCTTCTACACAAATATTAATACATGAATTTCCAAAATACCAGCTGAGATTATTTATTAACACCGTTAAGGAACTGCGTAGATTAGACCTATGTTCATATTTAATAACATTTGAAAAACGTTCGAATAAAAATTCATGGGCACTGAGAATTCAATTGAGTGCAGGAGTAGTGCCTATAAATGCTAAAATGTTTCCCAATGACATGCTAATATTTAATTCATGCATCTTTCATCGAAAATAAACCGCTTTGTCATCAGTTGAACTTTTCCTATAACTATTTCCACTTCATATGTATTTTGTATAATACAGGGTGGCGCAATAGAACGTGCATATTTAAAAAATAGATTAAAAAATAAATACAAAAGGTATGGTTAAAATAAATCTAAGGCATTGTAGAGTAATAAATGGACTTTATATTTTAAAAATAACATCATCTAAATGGTGACCCTCTCTACGACGGCACTCCTCTAACCGCAAACGAAAATTATTGAAAACTTTCTTCAGTAATACTGGTGTAATGGCTGCCATTTCACCACGGATATTCTCCTTGAGCTGAACGGTGTTTCTTGGATTATTACTGTAGACTTTGTGTTTAAGGTATCCCCACAAAAAAAAATCAAGAGGCGTCCAGTCTGGACTACGTGGGGGCCATGGGATATCACCTCTTTTCGAAATCAGTCTGCCAGGGAACATCTGCTTCACCACCGCCATGGAGTTATTTGATGTGTGGTAGCTCCATCTTGTTGGAACCAAGTTCTGGAATTCACTATTCTTAAACTTTCAATTTCTGAAGCCAAAAACCCGTCCAATATCTCAACATAGCGTTCCGTATTAACCGTGACGTTTTGGCCCCGCGCATTTTCGAAGAAAAAAGGACCAATTATTCCTCTGCCAGAGATTGCTGCCCATACTGTCACTGTAGGACTATGCAATGCTTTCTGGTGTTTGATTTTGGGATTTTCAGTGTTCCAGTAACGACAATTTTGACGGTTTACGAACCCATTCATAAGGAAACGAGCCTCGTCAGAGAAAAGGATATTGTCAAAATTGGAAAATCGATTAAGCATTTCATTAGCAAATGCGAGCCTTGCTATGAAGTCAGACTCTTTAAATTCTTGTGTGAATTGCAGCTTATATGGATGCGGTTTAAGATCCAATGTTAAAATTCGTTGCCAACTTCGTCGCGATAATTGTAAGACAGACGATCTCTTGCGAGTCGACATAACTCTCTCAACATTGTCTTCGGTCCTAGATGTTCTTGTGCGACCATTTCCTTGTGGTTTAAATGTTGAACCGGACTCTTTACCAACGCTTTACCCATATTTTAATTAAATTAGCACTCGGAGCTTCACTAATTCGCCGTAGTCCATATTCAGCACAATATAGTCGCCTAGTAGCAATATATGAACGAGAGTTCTCGTAAAATGCGCGCACGCAAAATGCGCGACGCTTCCCGTCGAAGTGATTCATAGCGACTAAAACTCCATGAGCCTGCCAACCCAACGATGTAGGCGCCCCCCGCCCGCGCCTTTTCTACCCCGAAAAAAAAGATGATGCAATATGTACGTTCTATTGCGCCACCCTGTATATCATTAGGGTGTACAAAACCGAAATCGAAAGCCGGTTAACTGGGGTTTCGTCTGTTTGAAATCATTTTCGAATTATCGTCTTAGCCGGACGCTTGAACATATTGTATGTCGATCAAAATATAATTTAATGTTCCTGAAAATAATCGGAATTTAATTATAATTCAATCAGTTTGATGATCTCAGACCAACAGTTTTTCAGATTATTATAACGACTAGTGTTCAAACACAACACCGAAAAGCGGCAAACCGATTTTTTGACCGAAAACGTAGAGAGACATAATATCTTATCAAAATTGCAACAAATTGTCCAATAAAACGGCGCATAATTGACTTTGATCGGATTATTCCAACTACGATAAATAAAACCCTCAATATAGTGCAAAAATAAAAGACTTATTTTTACCATATCTTATATATAATGTGTAGAGGGATAACCTACATTAACCTTGATAAGGAGATTTGCCTAGCAAGATTTTTTCGTTTAATGTTAAATCTTCTAAATTAGAAAATATCTTATTTAGAATTTGGCATATTCTGTTCTACAGTGGTAGGCGCTCGAAATTGTTATCAATTTCAAGCTGCCATTCGTTCATTTTTTGACAAGCGTCAGTTTGAGTTGTTGTTTCCCTACGTTAAACGTTGATGTTAAAAAAAGTTATCGAAATGGAATTCAATAGCAACAGTGTTATTGCTTTGAATTTGGTTGGGAAATCACTACCGGCCATTGTTAATGAGCTAAGGTACTAAAAAAAAACAAATTCCTTTGCATATTGGGGAGCTTTTCACATCATCAGCGAGCAATGCAGCGAGCTTACACGCTTCCTATTGGGTGATTTTTGAAGATTTAAGTTTTTGCGGTTGGCAGCACTGGTTGGTAATGGCGTCCAAACGTCATCTGTCAAAGTGAAAAGTGTGCAATATACTCTGCCGTTTCATCATGGAAAGACTAACAAACGGGCAACGATTGCAAATCGTTGAAATTTATTATCAAAATTGTTGCTCTGTGACAAATGTGCATCGTTTGATACGACCATTTTATGGTCGTCATAATCGACCTGCTGAATCGACAATTCGTGCTCTTATATCCAAATTTCGCACCAAATTTACTTTGTTGGACATAAAATCATCGACTCGTATGCGTAGAGTGCGTACAGAAGAAAATATTGTAACCGTAGCGACCAGTGTTATCTTTAAAAATGAAATGGCAAAAACCCAAAAAAATTTAATATATGATGTAAATTTGAGTGTTTTATTCGACTGCTAAAAAAACTGCAATTAAAAAATCACCTTATACATACCAGAATTCAAATTAACCCATGATAAGGCATAGTTAAAGCGACGATAAATTTTAATGTGTCTGCTTGCATCATGGAACGCATCTTTAAAAATGACTACGATTGCAGCCTTATAAAATACAAAAAGTGCATGATTTAACACCTGCACAAAAAGCAGTTCGCATAGCAAGAGCAAGCTTGCATATTTGTTTTTCTTTGGCTGAAAAAATTTTGATGTTTCAGCAATTCGTAAACAAACAAAACGATGGTGTACGGTCGGGGTGCAAATCAAAAGACAATTTAGATCAGAGAATTGCTCTGCGAAAACAAGCCCCCCCGCATCGATAATAGTTTGGGCCAACATAACTGGCCACAGAGCGTTCATTACTCGTCCATTTTGAACAGGGCGTAAAGGTAAACCATCAAATCAATTGTGGAAAGATTTTAAAAGGTGCTTTGTTACCTTGTGCACGAAAACAGTTCGGTAAATACCATAGGACTTTTCAACAAGATTCGGCATCAAGCCATAAATCTCATAAAACCCAACGTTTTTTACAAGATAAAGTTCTTAGCTTTGTTTCTCTACGACAATGACCACCATATTCTGTGAACTTAAAACCAACGAATTTTTTTCCATATGGTCAATTCTGTACCAAAATATGTGACGGTCAACGCCTTAAAGATTACTCTTCGCCGAGTATGAGACAAAATATCATCAGGCCATAAATCTCGTAAAACCCAACGTTTTTTACAAGAAAAAGTTCTTAGCTTTATTTCTCTGCGACAATGACCACCATATTCTGTGAACTTAAAACCAACGAATTTTTTCCATATGGTCAATTCTGTACCAAAATATGTGACGGTCAACGCCTTAAAGATTACTCTTCGCCGAGTATGAGACAAAATATCATCAGGCCACGTGCAACGTGTAAAAACTAGCTAGACAGACTTCCACGCTGAAGTTGGTTGCACTAAACAATAACATATCTTTCTTAAAATTTGAAATGTTCTTAGTAAATGCTGAAGTTTCTAAAAAAATCGGAATTGAAACAAAATTACAGTACTCTTAATTAGTAACATTTCGGACGCCGATCTTTGTAAATGTATTGGGACTGTAGATTGCGTCAAACAATGTACATTTTTGGTACGCTTACAAATCAGAAAATATAAAGTTGTTTTCTTCATCATTTTGTTGTACGTCTTCATAGCCCTCTCTAGTATTTGTTTTTAGTTAAATATAGCACACATTTTTGTTTATATTTTTAATAATATATTACTATATTATTATGGGTATATATAGGTATACGTGTTTACCTATGTAGATGTACAATTGCATGTTAAAGCTTTCATTTCTCTGACGTTTGTTTGTTTTCCTTCTGAACTATTTACAGGCACTTTTCCTATTGACACCACAAAAACGCGCCTCCAAATTCAAGGCCAGAAAATTGATAAAACGTTTACCCAATTGCGTTACAGTGGGATGACAGATGCATTCGTCAAAATCAGCCGAGAAGAGGGATTGAGAGCATTATATTCGGGGTAGGTATAGATAAAA
This sequence comes from Philornis downsi, assembly GCA_019455685.1. NCBI lineage: Eukaryota > Metazoa > Arthropoda > Insecta > Diptera > Muscidae > Philornis > Philornis downsi. The sequence goes on along the minus strand of JAHXMU010000525.1, from coordinate 2,717,655 downwards.
TTGTCCCACATAATTCCCCTGTAGGGTTAACCTTTTTTCAAATCTTTTCATTTTAATTATATATTTTGATAATGAGCACAAAAACAAACGACAATTCAAAGAAAGGAATTGTTCGTACATACCTAATATATATATATATTTGTTTGGTATTTGTTTATCAAAAATAATATAAATCGTTTGTTTGTACATACATACATAAGTAAAGTCCAATGCATCGTCTGCTACAGATAATCCAGAATAATATTTGTTAGTGAATTTTTTTGTATACGAATAACTGCCAGCTATTAGAATGCTTTAGAAATTAGTTGTTATTAAAGAACCTTGCCCGAATTTTGGTTCATAGAATGCACAAATGACTGTTCTAGTTTATAATGGAAATCTCTAAAACTCGTCTACAACCTACCGTTAATACATTCTGTCCAAGTGAAAAATACCGAGAACTGATTAATAAGACACAAAACGTTTGCTATTCACACAAAATAGACCCCTTCCGAAATAATGCCAAAGAATACTCCAATTATTAGAACAATATTGAAATACATTTTACGAAAAAGATTTCAGTTCTTGCTACGAATTCTCATTTATGTCTTTTTATCGACTGAAAACGAGTACCTCGAAGTGGTCATTTGACTTTTGAAAAGAGAAAAAAGTCAACTGGGGTAATATTCAATGAATACGATGGTTGATCGATGATATTTGTTGAATTGTTGGCCACAAAATTGTTCACAATTGTAAACTTGTGATATTGTAGTGCAAATCCATGAATTTTTATACCACAAATCTGGTTTCAATCAATCAATAAGGTTTTTTGCGGCGAATTTGATCTCTTAAGCGCAGAACAACGTCCAGATAAATTTTGTTTTTTACATGTGACTTTTTCGCAACAATTTCGAGTGCACAAAGAAAACAGTCAACATTATCTTGACTTTAGATCAATCTCGAGGTGTTTTTCGGTTTCGACTTAGTTTGAATGCGTCATTCCGAAGCTTGTTGACCGGTTCGCATGTCAGGTTAGAAGAAGAACATGGTATCGAAACTGAATAGTTTTAGCATGTCTTTAGCGACTTTTACGCGGTAGAGTTTTTGGAGAACACTCAGGTCTTTTGGAACTAGTCGAACGTCAAAGCCTTTCATACTCCAACAATTTTGTAAAATGGTTTTAATTAATTCATGACACACAGGAAGTTCTATGGCTATCTCTCTTAATCTTAAATGAGGATCTTCATTTACCACTTCTTTCACTTTATCAATGTTAACCTCGGTTGGAGACCTTCATGGCCGATCCGAGCGAGGCAAATCTTCCTCCACATTTCCAACGCTTTTGAATGCATTGTACCACCTTATATGTACATGTTTTTAATAAAATCGATTCACCGCTTTTCTTTTCTAACGTTCTAACGTTATCAGCCGTTCGGTACACGCAATTCCATTTCTAAAACAAAGTTTAAGACAAACTCTTAGTTCGATATCTTCTATCTTATAAAAATCGCAAAACACACTTGAGGTGAACTGACAAAAACGAGCACTGCAAACAAGTTAAATGATAGACAACTTAACGACAAAAAAGAGTTTTGACAATCCCGTTGAGCAGATTTTGTACAAGATCAATTCTCGGCACCTTTATGGCAGAATGCAAGTAGGATATGTTTGGATGATAAGGACATAGCAGCTAAATACGGTACCTGATAATTGTCTTCTTGGTGAAAAAAGATCTGAAGGCAATAATAATTTTTGAAGCGTGGTCTGATTGATTTATATTCTTGTTGCAATTTCGAATTAGCCTATCATTCGTGGTTGAATGACCTATTGCCGTTCTTTTAGCTTAGCCAGAATGCCACTGAGAGATTGAAACTCTTAGTTTTTGCTCTGTTCTAGATCTTATCCATAGACCTCTATCTTGTTGCCATTGTTCTAGCCTACGAATCTAAGTTTAAGACCGTTTTGAAATAAGTTGATATCTCTTATTTGTGCGATCTAATTTTAGTAAAAATAATAAGTATGCATAATTTGTTGGTAGAGAATTTGAATCTGAATTTGAATTTGAAGAATCGCGAATCTACAAGCCTACGCCATTTTTATTGAGCAACTGAAGATCCTAACAATGCAATACTAACAATTTTGTCGACTAATTTCGACTAGGAAACAATAGATGCCTATAATTAGTTGAAAGACTTGTCAAAATAGTTTAGCCGGTGTATGTATAAAAATTACAGACTTATGTTCATTTGTTCTAAAAGCTACTAAAGCTATAAGTTTCCAGTCTTCGGGAGGATACGAAGTGAAGAGCGCGTCTTTCAATTTCTACACAACGTTTAAATACATATCATTTAAACACTCAAAACAATATATAAAATAAAATTTGGCCCATGATTTCTTAGAGGAAAATAGTGGAAAGTCAGAAGGTAACACCAAACTCTGGCAAATGAAACACATTTTCAAGAAACGAAAACCAAAATTAAATTTTTTAGGTAACGTTTTTCCCAGAAAAGAATATTTAAGGCCGGCACACATACGAGTATAAGGTATAGTAAAAAGAAATTCATTATTTTTCCAGTAGATGGCTTTAGTAATCTGTACCTCGTGTTGTATAAGTGCGATCAGGTTATTTTAGATGACATTGAAAAGGTAAGATTTCGTAATCAATCTCGGACAGTTTTGTGATTGCTTGACTTAGTAAAAAAAATACGCCATGTTTTAAAATATTTCTTCGATAAAGGCGAAATTACAAGCCAGGTGGTTGAAAATCTAAATAGTGTTTTCGTCCTGATACTGTAATAGCTAATCATGAGCAATTTCGTTGCGGTAACGCGCTCTTTAATTGACGAAAATGTCGATGGAATAGTGGAAATCGTCAAGACCGACAGCCATGTTTTGCGCTATTTCGATTGCCCAGAAATTAAATAAAAGAAAAATACAGAAAACCATTTGGAACCACCTGAATAATAATAGACAAAATGACTAAATAAGCGCGATATATGGGCGCCACACGAGTTACCGCAAAAAATCCTCATGGGACGAATTTTCATCTACGAATCGCTGCTCAATCGCAAAGAAAATCCACCCATTTCTGAAGCGAATGATGATGATGACTGATGGTGATGAAAGTGGGTCATCTATGACAACATTAAGCGAAAGCGGTGAGCCGACGCAAACGGTTTTTACGTAGAAATGATAGTGAGGAGGGTTTTACTTTGTGTTTGGTGGTATTGGTCAGGAATCATCTACCATGAGCCGACCTCCTACAGCCAAACTCTCAAGTCGTACCTGTTCTGTCAACAATTAAGCGGTATGAAGGAAGTAATCGCACAGGAGTTGTCAGTTTTGACCAATAAGAGAAGAATTGGGTTCCATCAGGACAACACCGCGCCATACATATCGATATTGACTCGCCAGAATCTTCGGAAGCTTGGTTGGAAGATTTATAAAATAACCTTATAGCCCTGACATGGCACCAACTGATTGCCACCTATTCCTGCCTCTTGTTGGCAGGCATGTTGGAAATACCTTCAAAATGCGAACTAGTTATCGAAAAATCGGTGCATATTTGACGTTAATTGGATTATCCTAACTCTGCTAAATAAAGCCTTCAATGTCATGCAAAACCAGTTGATTTCGTTTAACTACACCTTACACATGAAAAAATGCATTAGACCTACCTAACACCGATATGAATGCCAGCAGGGAATTCGTAGTTGATGGATGTCAATCTTGAAACTGCGCCCCTAGTACAAGATCTGCCAGCTCAAACCATTACCCCACGGATCGTCGGCTGATAGCTACAAAATGACGTCAGTACAATTTAATCTGTATTTAGTGAGGGGATTTACTTTAAGTAAACAATTACATTTTTAATAATTATTGCTGTACGTACTATTTATAACGAGATTGTTAGGAAACACAAACAATCGATAATTATGTTTATTCAATCCAAATGAATTTATTACTTTATACTATTAATGGTTTGTCATCGTTTATAACAGAATTCTACAACTTTTCTATCAACACAAATTTTATAATGTTAAATTATATTCTATGAAGTCTGAATTTTATCTCACCGATAATTGTTATTGCCTTCTTCCCATATATTTTTAATTTCTATTGGATTCTCATTTGTCGTTAACTGATTCCTTTTTATTGTAATTCATTAACTTTTTACTGCTAAAATTTGCACGTTTTCTCTAAGTATGATAACGAATAATCGTGTCATTGTTGTTATTTTGATTTTGATATTCGTTTTTGACTGCATATTTTTAAATACTGTTTAAACATTTTCGATTATTTCATGAGCTTATTAATCAATTACAATTGAATGTTGGAGTTATATGGGTGGCAACAATTTCATTAACTACATGTGATTGATTGTTAATGATAAGAACGTTAAGTGAATTTGATTAGAATTCTTAAAATATAAAGTTCATCGAAAATTCTCTATCATTTCCTATGAGTTACAATCGAAATCAGACAAAGTTGAACAGTCTATGGTAGAATGTCACTTAAAACAAATCCAAACTATTAAAACCATTCCGTAAAGATGATATTCTTCATTCCTTATATCTGTTATCTTACAAATAAATACTTCCTGAGACGATTTACACATGCCTGTTTGCTTCGCTGGTGGATAACTCGGGTAAGCATTTACCGATCTCAACAAAAAGTTACTAGCGCTAATAGTTTCTTGAGGCGTGGCCTGGGATTGGAGCTTCTGCACTCCCTCCTGCACAAAATGATAGATTTGACGTAGGTCACATTTACATCTTTTATTTTAAAATTGAGGAACTCATTATGCAAATTAACCTAACTCCTAAAATATAGTTTTTTCTCTTCATTTTTTGTAAGTCTAAACGAATTCATGAAGAACTTTTTTTTCAAATCTTAGCTTAGGGTTGTAAGTGGGCGAGCTTTACAATTCAATGTTTCGCATATACAATGTAAGTTCGATTAGCGCTATTTCCGATTATTGCAACATTCAGATTTCCGCAACCGACATTTTACTTTCCCCCTATGTATACCTATATATAAAGTGTAGTGAAAAGAAATCCACCATTTGTGCATGGCATTGAGGGCTTTATTTAACGTAGTTAGGATGACTTGATTTAGAACAAATATTCGCCGTTTTGTTCAATAACTTGTTGTCATTTTGAAAGTAATTCCGTCATACCGCTCTCATAGAAACCTTCGCTTATATTGTCAAAACCCTGGGACAGTCGATTCTCACAAGCCTATCTTGAGACGAATTTTTCATCATTCGCCGTAGACACCAGCAAGTGGTAATCCCCTGGCGCCAGGTCCAGATCGTAAGGTGGATGCATAATAACATCCCAACCAAGTTCCCGGAGCCTCTGGCGAGTCTCTATCGATGCTTGCGGGCTGTCGTAGTGCTTTACAGATGCCCATCTTTGATGCGCGCTCAAACAATGCTGAGTCAAGCAATCTCAAAATTGTCTGAAAAGTTTTTGAATACGAAATTGTATCTTTCTAATATCGTCTAGCGTAATCAAATCGCACTTATACAACGCATAATACAGGTTATTAAAACTACATGTTGGAAAACAATGGATTTACATTATACAAATCTACTGAAACCTTTAAATAGGCAATTTTTCCTAAACAATAGTTAAAATAGAGCAATTGGAAGAGTTAACGAAGACCTTTCCGGTACCCCACCTGCAAAATGACAGACTTTACAAAAATCCCTGTTTCGTCTATAATTTGTAACTCATAGGGCGGTATAATCAGAGGTATATTTTTCTTATACCTACTCAGGTTTTGAAAGATTATGTTTTCTTAAATGCTTTCTCATGACTGAAGTCAGGGGAAATTCAAATATTAATGCACAAATAAGGCCACAGTGTGTGAAATTTCCTAGAAATCAATTTTTGCCACGATAAATGTACTACAAAGTATCCGTTTTTAATATCAATTGGATCCGAATTCAAAGGGATCTGGGAAGTGTAAAGGACTTATACACTGTTCGAATTTTAATCAAAATCAGTTGACTTTCTGAGTTTTAAAACAAGAACATATTCGCCAACGTACGATAAAATAATAATAATTGGTGCGTGCTAGAGGGTTATGAATAAATATATCGCTGTTTGTTATCTTTTAAAAAAATCTATTTAATTGACCGGACTCAACTTTTTTTCCTATCATCGAAGCATGATAAAGGGCCAGAGCGTGCTGTGATTCACGTTGAATCTCTTTATTTAACTCAAAATGGTTTTTTTAAATTTAGAAATTAGCCAGGAGTCACACGGTACTAAATTTGGCGAATTCACTAGTTGTAGATATTATGCAAGATGACATAAAAAACTGCCTTAATTTTACCGCATTCGCGTGGTTTGACTAATTACATTCCTATTTTCTTTACAGTATCTGGCCAGCTGTTCTAAGACAAGCTACATATGGCACCATAAAATTTGGTACCTATTACACATTGAAGAGTTTTGGCACCGAACATGGTCTTCTTATAGATCCTGATACGGGGACGGAGCGAGTGTGGGGCAACGTTTTATGTGCCGCAGCAGCGGGAGCTATTTCATCAGCCATTGCAAATCCTACTGATGTTCTCAAAGTTCGTATGCAGGTACATGGGAAGGGTTCACAGCATCAGGGATTATGGTCTTGTTTCCACGAAATCTACAAATATGAAGGAGTAAGAGGTCTATGGCGTGGAGTGATACCTACAGCGCAGAGAGCAGTGGCTATTGCATCAGTGGAATTGCCAGTATACGATTTTTGTAAACTACAATTACTGGGGACATTTGGAGACCATGTAGCAAATCACTTTATGTAAGAAAGGAAATACTTTTTTAAAAAGGCATTTTATAAATGATTTTCTCTTTCTTAGTTCTAGTTTCATAGCAAGTTTAGGTAGTGCCATTGCCTCCACACCCATAGATGTTATACGTACCCGCCTTATGAATCAAAAACATGTCACCGTTGTGAATGGCATGGTAACGGCGGCATCAACGCAAAAACTTTACACGGGCAGTTTAGATTGTGCTCTACAGGTAAACTATTGTAAACAAATCACAATTAATATACATTAATACAAGAGTAGAAACTCAAAGTGTTGCAAAGTCCACACAGCTGTAGCTAATAAACAGCTAATGACTAATGTTGGCGAAAGTATATCGTTCAGAAAAAGTTATCGAAACGAGATTCAAACGCAACAATGTTATAGCTTTGTATTCCGCTAGAAAATTTTAATTAGCCATTGATGATAGCGCGACAAAAACAGAATCGTCAGAAATTGTTCGAAAAGTGAAGGCCAGAATTCAACGTAATCCATTGCCGACAAATTTCACTGTGTCTGCTCGTACCATTAAGCATATTAAGAAATATGTATATCTTTATATATATAATTCTACTGTACGGGCATTGTCAGTCAGTGAACTCCTCCTAAACGGCTGGACCGCTTTGCATAAATTTTTGTATATGCGTCTGGGTGGTGCCCGGGATGGTTTAGATTTACAATTCGGTCCGATTGGGCAAAGGGGCGTGGTACCTCCCATACAAACAAAAAATTAAAAATCAATTATTTCTGCTCCTGCTTACGGTATTTGAACAAAATTTGGTGCGTAGGTTTTGTGTACATATCTTAAGTGCTACTGCAAATATGGGCGGGATTGGACAATGGGGCGTGGTAGCTCCCATACAAACCATAAATTAAATATCCAATATTTCTGTTCCAGTTTACGGTATTTGAACAAAATTTGGTACATCGGTTTAGTGTACATATCTTAAGTGCTGCTGCAAATATGAGCGGGATTGGACAATGGGGAGTGGTACCTCCTATACAAACCACAAATTAAAAACATTTTAACATTGAAACATTTCCAATAAAAATAAAATTTGAAGGCAAAGCAACGTTTGTCGGGTCGGCTAGTAAATATATAATACACAAAAAAATTCATAATTTATCATCTGTTCAAAAGGCAGTAGCTTGAAAATTTAGTTTTTTGTTTCTGATGAAAAAATTTTTACGGTTTAGTAATATGTAAACAAAACAAAACGATTGCGTATGTTTAGAGCGCAAGCGAAAAGACAGTTTAGGTCAGCGAATTGATCTATAAAAGCAAGCGCATGCATCAGTGATGGGTAAAGCTAAATGAACACATCTACAGTGAATAGATTTTAAACGATGCTTTGCTACCTTGGGTATGCAAACAATTCGGTAGGAGGTACCATTTGACATTTCAACAAAACTATGCACTATCCCACAAAGACCGTGAAACCAAACGTTTTCTACAAGAAAAAGTTCCCTGCTTTATTTCTCTACAACAATGGCCATAGCATTCCCTGGACTTAAACTCAATGAATTCTTCCATATTGTCTATGCAGTAGACCAAAAAGTCAACTAAAAAATATGAGATGGTCAATGCCTTGAAAACAAATGCTCTTCGCCGAAAATGGGACAAAATACCATTAGGCTTGATTCGAGCAGCGCGCTAATATCCGCGCTAAGCTAATATCCGCGCTAAATTCAAATATTCTTAAAATTTTTAATATTTTTTTAATATACTGAAGTTTTTAAACAAAAAAAAAATCAAAATTTCCAAAATTCCAAAATTTTTACTTGACAACACTTTGAGCGCCAACTGTACGTTTTATAATAATTATATAAATATAATTTTCCTCGCAATTCTTTGAATTCTTGTGCTAATAGCTTTTTCTTATTTCTAGACGGTTCGAAATGAAGGGGTTTTAGCATTGTACAAAGGCTTTATACCCACCTGGGTGAGAATGGGTCCCTGGAATGTTATATTCTTTATAACCTATGAACAGCTCAAAAAATATTAAACCTCTCCACCATCACTACGACATTAAGAAAAGAACAATGAAGAAATGAAAAGAAAACTAACCATTTTTAGTACAATCTAAAGATAAACCTCAGAGGAAATACAAGCAGGCGTTTATTTATAGTTAAGCATATTTCATCACCCTTCACCTCAATGCCATTCTTAAAACTTTCTTCCAAAACTAAGAAAAGAAATCGCTCATCTGAAATTAAAACAAAATTTTACATTATTTACATTTAGTTGATAAGATTTGTAGGTAAGGTAAACGACTCCAAAGCAAAGTTTTACATAGTTAACTTTAAACAAATTATGTTAAAATACATATATTAAAATTTCGTTCTTAGCCTTATTAGCTAGCATTAATCTATACATTTTGAGGTATTATGAATTTCAGTTTCTTTTTATACTATAATTTAAACGTTATGTGTTAAACTATTTCTTTTTCTTTTAAATTCCCAAAATATTTATGGTAGCATTTATTACATGCACCCCTTTTTTACTATTCCTTGCATTTCTTTGTAAGTCTTTACAAAACCTTTGCGGTTTTAACATTTATTTGAAGGCATTTTCTTCTTTCTATTTTATCTGAAATTCGATGGTTTTAAGGTGTAAAGCTTATAAGTATTTTGAATGGAATACTTCTATAATTTAGATATTTATCATTTATATATGCTAAGGCAAATTTAACTGAAATCTCTTACTAAGTTAAAATTAAAGAAAACAATAGTTAAATAAACGAAAAGCCAATAATACTTTCGTTTTTTTTTCTTTTTCTTAATTAAAAACTGGATAATAAGTAAGCAATCTTTCGGCACTATGGCAATCTTAATCCTGAAATTGTAAGGACTGAGAGAAAACAATCTTTATAAGACTTACGTAGAACATTCAGTGAGTCACTGAAAAATTACGCAAAAGTAGAGAACTATCGTGGAAAAAGCTTAGATTGAAAGCAGCAATTTCACAGGAATCGATCATTTAAAAAACGCTGAAAGGGATTGCCAACATTGTTTGATAGCGAACTGTCATTTACTTTGTTTTGTACAAAAGACATCCTTATATATTACAAAGCGAAACGCTGAGATCTTCTTCAATTTGTCTCACCGAGCTAAGACAACACATCAAGCATGTGGTGGTTCCAACGGAGTTTTGGTCGCCCTTTTTTCTGCGTTGCCCTTTGGATTCATTGTCAAAAACTTTTCGTGCTGAAGCAATTGGGTCCATTTACACAACATGCTCTAGCCAACGCAATCACTGTATATTGATGCGCTTCAATACGTCGATGCCGGACTCCCAGCATTATTTGTTGTCCACTTGTGTCATAACCTAATATTCTGCGCCATACGGCAAGACAGGTGCAGCCAAAATTCGGATTTTTGTTGGTCGAGACAGGATTTTATCATGAAATCGCTTGCCTAACCCATAATAACATGCAATACTCTTCTCTAAATCTTTATGATGACATCATTCGTTTTATCTTAGCAAAGCCGAAGTAGATGGATTCATCCACCAATTCAAAATTATAGCTGTCAACGTTCATACAGCATCCCAAGCCAGTAGGCTCTTTGTTCGTTGAAGCAAATAACTGCTCTAACATTTCCAAGTTTTCGTTGTGTGAATATCTGGCCAGCTGTTGATATAATAGGTCTAGAGCCACACTGATAAGGCCCAATCAAGTCAGCTACAACAGACTTTAGTCCTTCATACATCACACTCGACAGGATCTTATAAATGATGGTTAAATGTCTAATATCGCCATAATTATCGCCTTTTCTCAACATTGGACATAGTACACTTAAATTTTAATCATTGGACGTGGAATTCTCAAGCTAAACCGTATTTAGGAGCTCATCCAGCTTTTCAGCTCATTGCCACAGGTTTGGGGGCAGGTCATAAGCGGCCATAGCTGTGTTGCTTTTAAGCCGCAATGCCAAGGATTGTTTGTGCTCGGTTCTCCGTTTCTATACCCCGTTCAGAGCAAGAACTGTGAAACTCCTTAAACTAGTCATCAACCGCAGACTCCACCTCTTCATTGTTGGCAAATCTTTTACCACCGACCCATTTTTTCAAGTTTGAAAATAGTCCGAGCTTAGAAAAATATTAAAAGGGTTGCTATTCAAGTGAGCGACACTGTATGTAGAAAGTAATACCAAGAACTTCGGTTTTCTGCGCTTCTTCTCCAATTCGTCACACTCAGTTTTAACAATATTTCTGCCTGATTCTCCCAAGGGAGTTTTAGTCGCCCATCGAATTCGTTGTCGAAAACTTTTCATGCTGGAGTATTGGGATTCATTCGCACAACGTGATTAAGCTAACGCAATCGCTGTGTATTGGCCCGATTGATCACGTCGATGTCGCTATACAATTCATATGGATAAGGCCCATGCGACTCCGATACTCTCCACTAACCACGTTGGGGTCATACATTCTCTCGAAGACTTCCACCATTAAATCATGCGCCTTTGTCGTAACGCAGCATTCTGATAGGTAAAACCACAGTCTTGCATAAATAGATTTTTGTTTGTAAAGGCTTTATCGCATGCTTAGCCGATAATCTCCATGCCGACTTCATTTTACCTCCCGACTGATTTACATATTCCTAGCAGTTGTACTGAATTCAGTTGTATTTCGTACACATAATGCGTTGGGAAACTAAGTGCTAGGAATGAAAACAGAGAGCGTCGCCTCCATATAAATTGACCGATTTATAGAAATTTAATTTTATTATTGCAGCCCCTAATTAGTACATAAAGGTTACTTACAATTTTGGCAATTGCATTACATTACACTTCTTAGCAAAGTTAAAAAAAATCGACCAGATAACCACGCCCTCTCTGGGAATTCCCATACAAATTACCTAATTTAAGCCATATAGCCCTGGACTCATATATTTTATTCAATTGTACTAAATACTGTATAATTTTGCTAGGCTTAAAACCTAATTCTACATATAGAAATTGACTGTATTGCCATGCCCCTTAGGGTGCTACATGCACAATTTGACCAATTTAGCAAAAACGAGCGGTCTTTTTGTAATTTCTAAACGAAGGAATTTAGAAAGTTATAATTTTGTTTATAACTTCTAATACCTCTCACAAGGACGTTTGGTGAAGGTAATATGTAAGTCATATCACCTTACTGAAATTTCTGTGGTAGTTTTATTCTTATCTGCTGTTGTTTTGCGGGAATCCGCTCTGTTTTTCTTTTTCACTGAATCTTCAAAATTATTTTCACTTTTTAATAAAAGCCAATTAGGCAGTTTCCAGGTTATCTTCCAACATTTATTAGATTTTCATTTACTAAAGAATTCTTCAATTTAACCAAACTTAACATTTTAGGCGTTTCCCATTTTCCTGTAGACTTTTCTGAATGTGAACTGAATCGTCTGAATCGTCCAACTTCTCTTTCAATATTAATTTCAGGCATTCAAATAGATTTGAAAAATTATAGAGCATCACTGCAAAATGGCATTTTCGGCATCCTTAAGGTATACTACAGTATCTGTGCAATCTGTACAATCTGTAGCTGACTGATCTGAAAGAATTGAAACCAATTCTAATACGAGTCCATACAATAAATACAATAAAAAAAGAACATTTTTGAGTGTAATAAATTGCATTCCTTCTGTGGCACAAGCGCGTGGACAAATAATGCCTTCAAGCACATTGACGACATCTTTGTTCGTAGCAATATAGTGGTGTATGGCAGGACAAATAATAATTTTGCAATAATTACGATTCATTAAGAAAAGATCGACAAACAATCAATAACCAAAAAAAAAAAAAAAAAATGTTTTGTTAATCACCTGCTTTTAATAGGTAAACAATTTGTTTGGGAGCACGTTTTTTTTATTTGAAAAGACACTGATGAGCGTTGATCTCTGATATAAGACTAAATACGAGTATAATGGAAATTTTTGCTATAACCACAGGGTAGCGCAAAAATAATCAGCCCATTGGAAAATGATTTTGCTGATTTTTTTAGCGCAGAAGTAATCATCCTCCCAAGGGAAGCACAGACTTTGTCCAAGGTTTATAATTATTTACATTTTTGAAATTCCACTTTTAACTAAGACTAACTAAGACTTGATTGAAAATAAATGAAATGAGACGCAAACACACAAAATGTTTAGTCTTCAGTACTGACCGACTATGGCAACCTCATAACTCAAAACTCACAGCCAGCAGTGGGCGACACTTATACAGGGTGGGCCATATGAGTGTCGGCGATTTAATTCTTCAATTTCTCGGTAACGCACGGCGCGGGGTGGCGAGGGGATATGTTGTTCGCTGCGCCGCTTCCTGGAAATTTAGTCGCCATGGAGCCGTACACGGGATTGCAGCGTGCATTTTGTGTCCGCGCGTATTACGAAAACAATAAATCAGTGATTACTGCACCACGTTTGTATCGGCATGAACACGGTTTACACGATTCAAGTGAAGCTCCAAGCGTCAATGTACCAATTACGGTTCGTGGTTGCCCAGTTTCTGCAAGATAAGCCGACATTGTGGAGCGTGTTCGTGTTTCAGTTCAGCGAAATCCGCAACAGTCAACACGTAAGAGAAGTCAGTCTTTGGATGTCAAAAGAACAACTTTACGACGAATTTTGAAATGTGATTTGCATTTGAAGGCTTATAAGATTCAGATAGTCCAAGAATTAAAATCCGATGATGCCAATAACCGACTTAACTTTGTCAATTTGATGCTAGAGCGGTTCAACAACGTGATTTTTAGTGATGAGGCCAATTTTCACCTTCATGGCCATGTGAACAAGCAAAATTGTCGGTTCTGGTCCGAGACTAATCCCCGACGCTTGCATGAACGTCCACTTCACAGCCCTAAGCTTGTCGTGTGGGCTGGGATAACGTCAACCGGTATTATTGGACCATACTTTTTTGAGAACGAAAGAGGGCATGCGATGACGGTTAGACCGAACAATTATTGCAACATACTAGCAGACTTTTTGGTGCCAGCTTTGCAAGAACTTCAAGGCAATACCTCGAGTATGTGGTTTCAACAGGATGGGGCCACATATCATACGGCTAGGGTATCCACAGAGCTGCTGAAAAATGTTTTTCCTGGAAAACTCATTTCGAAAAGGGGGATATTGAATGGCCCCCACGTAGCCCCAATCTCTCTCCATGCGATTATTTTCTATGGGGCTACCTCAAATCGGTAGTCTAGGAGAATAATCTGACCAATTTAGAGCAGTTGAAGAGGAACATTATTCAGGAAAGTAACAAAATACCGAGAACAACTTTTCAACGAGTTTTCTAAAATTTGCGACTTCGGTTCCAAGAGTGTCAAGCAGCCCGAGGGAAGCCATTTGGACAACATTATTTTTAAGTCTTAAAAATTCCCATGCTTCTACTTTTTAAAAATACAAATATATTTTTTTTTTTATGTTTTGTAGTTTTTTTTTTAATTGAATATTTAAACCGCCAAGACCCTTATGGCCCACCCTGTATTTGTGGTCGCAGCAGTAGTTAATATAATGACTGTGTATGACTACAGAAAGTAGAATTTGACTGTCAATTATGTTAAACAACAGCTGGTAGAATACAAATAAAATGTTATTGTGGTCAATGTTTCATTAAATTACTTTACTCATAATTATTTATTTACATAATTTATTTATTTATTTACGTAATGTATTATGTATTTTTTTATGTAATGTATTTGTTTCCATATTTTTTTTCGAAATACGAAGAATCTTAAAAAATATCGGTATCCATAAAATATTAAGAAGTTTTTTAGGGGGGTCCTGCTGGAGCTAAGATATATACATATCTACCTATAACCATGTAGGAAACGTAGTAATTAATGGCTTCCCATCACGCTAAATCACAAATATGCCTATAGGTAGCCAGTTGGCCACAACATGAAAAAAGTGTCCGTCAGTGACCAAAAGTATAGTTATTTTAACGGTTGAACAACCTGTTATAGAGTTATGGACAGATCTATAACACATTTTAGCGGTTTTTTTTTAACTAAACTTTTATAGAAACGTTACACATAGTAATGTTAATGTAATGTTTTGACCGTTGAACGCTCTGTTCCTATGTCATAGGTAGCTTTAATTTTAAATATTTTTCACAGCTACGGGATGAACGGAATTTTCTTCATATTTCTTAGAAACCGTAATTTTCTGGTCCGACCTACCATTTCGCAGTCATGGCTTTGTTCGTTTTTTTACAAACATTTCACTATAAGTTTTGTTTACAATTTGATTTCCGAATTTCAGATTCAAATGTGTTTTGGCGATTTGTTTTATTTGACAACTTACGAGGGCTGCCCCAAAATAAACCAACCTAAAAAAGAAGACACAGAAACATTTTCTTTGTTTTCCAATATAATCTTCTTTTAGCTCGATACACTTTTTCCACCGATAATCTATAGCCTCTATATTCCCTTTATAGCAGAGTCAAATAGCCTTAACATAGCAATCAACCGCAGACTTCGCCTCTTCATTGTTGGTAAATCTTTTACCACCAAATCATTTTTTAAAGTTTGGAAATATAAAATAGTCCGAGGAAGCTAAATCAGTAAATTCCAACTTTAATACATTCAATTTGGCCATCGCAGTAGTGGATGTGTGAACTGGAGCATTGTCTTGATGAAACAACACTTTATTTTTTGTCAAATGCATCATTTTTCCATAATTTAATCACATGAACGCTGCAATAAATTGGCGTAATATTTTTCCTTCCTGAAGATAATCAATAAAAATTATCTCATACGCATCCCAAAAAAACAGACGCCATGACCTTGCCGTTTTCGCCTCCTTTAAGCACGATTCTCCCATTTCAGTCCACTGCTTTCACTGTTCTTTGGTGTCAGGTGTAAAGTGGAGAATCCATAGTTATAAATCGACGCAAAAATTCGGTTTTATTGCAGTGCAATATCGTTAAACCAACCAAACTCTACTGAAACATCTTTAGGACGCTGTTTTTGCTCTATTGAAAGCAAACGTGGCACCCATCTTGCGCACAGCTTTCTCATCTTCAAATTTTCAATCGATATTCGATGTATATTACTTTTTGAAATGCCTATCATTTCAACTAGCTCACACAACTTCAGCCGACGATCATACAATACCATTTTGTGGATTTTCTTAACCGTGTCTGACGTGGACACCCCACGGTGCTTGTCTCGGCATCTCGTACGGTCTCGTTTAAATTCTGCTACTCAATATTTTACAGTCATAAACGAAATGGCAGACTCCCCCATAGTTGAATTTAGCTTGGCTTTAATATTGTTTGGACTGAGACCTTTCAAATGGAAATGTTGAATTATATGTACATGACGGGGACCAATTTTTTGCATATTTACAAATTCACCGAAATCCTTTGCTTTTGACGGTTCCAATATAAATACTAAACAACCTGGCGCCTTGAAACTTAAAATATATGTTTTATAAGATTGCCACTTTTCACCAAAATAATTTTTTCCAAGTCACTGGCACGTTGGCTAATTCTGGGACCGGCGTCGTATCTCAATAGATTATGCCCTCCCAAAGTATTTGTATTTAAATTTTTTTTTTTTTAAATTTTTGGACAAAAAATTGCCACTGATTTGTATTCCTTTGTATTTATATTTTATTTATTTCGACCTTCTTTCTACGAAGTACCACACAGCAGACGCAGCAAATGCAAATGACTAACGCATTAGCTATTGTCGTGACTGTCAATATCGTACATCTGTTCCCTCTTTCGCAGTCAACAGTGGTTTTTCTATAAACTATATTTGCTGTCGACTTCGAATTGTTTTTTCGCCGTGGTGGGCAGCAAACCGAAAGAAATCATTTTGTGTGTTTTCTGATTTATTCCATTTGATTCTGATTATTATTATAGTCAAAGCAATAGTCAAGTTCATTCGCAGACAATTTACTATGACATCGTTAAGCAATGGTTACTTTTTGACTGTTGGTGCTAATTTGTATGCAACAATTTAAGTTCTGATTGTCGATCGTTACTAGAATAGATATCATTATCTATTATACGTCGGCCTACTGCGCTCCTATTGCCACTCGTCACAAAATTTTGCCAGTATTTCGAAAGCCTGGTTTTTCCAACTAATTTCTGGTCATCCTCTTGTGTGTCGCCCATCAAGTTCGTTGCCAAAGACTTTTCGTGCTGGTGCATTTTGTCCCATAAGCAAAATATGACCCAACCAATTTCCGCTGACTCTCGGAAAAGATTCATCAGCTTATGACATAATTCACGATCTAAAGCTGTACAGCAAGATACCTGTCTAGCACTAAAACTTGATACAGTTGGATCTTTAGTCGCCAATAGAGGAATTTTTCGCTACCATTCTTCACTTAATTGTAGGCTGACATCATTTATTTTATTGACGATTGAGCCCGAGCTAAATAAATTGCATAGACCATGGCATAGTCGTACTTGTCAACGTTCATCTCAATCTCAATCTAGTAGACTCCATGTTTGCTGACTCCTTCTCAATTAAAGAGAAGACTGCAGTAACAGCTGATAGTTTTTAACCAATGACATCAAAATTGACGTGCTTATGGATTATTTTGAGCTAAAAGACCCAATAAGATCACCATTACCTATCGCCACTGAAAACTTGGTGCCGACCAATTTCACTACGCAAAGACATATCAAATTAGAACCGGATTAGTCTATATTTTGTAAGCAGGATAGAGACTGAATGCATGTGCAAGTTGTCTTCCTCTAAAAACGATATAAAACTTAAGCGAACAATTTTGAGTGGGAGCTCAAATGAAACCATTTCTTCCAAATGCAACTTCCAGAGTTAGTCGCAATAGGGATACTTTCGCCCATACTGATTTTATTCCTACACTTGCCCATTTTCTTCCATGCATGACATATTTCAAAATATAGTTGAATGGTGTAGTTGCTGATGAATTTCGTTACTCTTTCGTCTAAAAAAATCCATATTTGGTATGCAGTAATTATTTTTAAAATCACTTGTCAGTTTTTTTTTTTGTGTTTACTATTATGATTTCCATAATAAATCATTATTCTTTTCAGTATATTAGTATAGTAATTTCATGGGGTTTTGTGTTTCTTTGAAAATTCATATTATTACTTGGCATACAATAAACTATTTTGTTTTTATTTTTTTTTTTTTGCAATTTCACAAAAAAATGTGGCTATAACTCAATTTGCAACAGAAGGCTTTGTTAAACATTTGTCTGATCTATTGTTTCTATTTGTGTCAAAAAAACAATTTGTTTTTATTAATGTTATCACCTTTATCACTATAATTCATTGTTTAATTGCTCTGACAACAGCGGCTGAACATGTAAGAAGAGTAATAAATGTAGTCTTCAAGTAAACCGAAATTATTATACAATTTTGTGCACTTAATAAGATGCAGACTAAAGATTATGATATCACTTGTTCTAGAGAATGTACGCTTCAACATTATGCCGGATTATTCATTTTTCCCTTTCAAGTAAAGTTAAATAAAACACACATAAAGCCATAATTTTGATGAAACTTTTATTTCATTACGATGCTGGCATTTTGCCATTATGCGCAAACACATTCAACATTTAACTCATTTAATGACCGCCTCTAGATGGGTTGTAGCAGTGGATTTTTTTGAGGTAGTTTTCGACCACTTTTTAGCACATTTTGGGCGGTATCTCTGCAGAAGTCCACGAGGGTTTAACGTGAGTCTCGCCGTGAAGGCCTTACCCACGGTGTGCGACACACTGGGCATATTACAATGCGATTGCTAACGCCCCCCTGGGATAGCCAAGTAAAAACTTGGGCTATCTAGGAAAAGGGGCTGACAATTGTGCTATTAACACATATTGGCAGCCCTTTCTTCGCAGCCAGGAGATACCAAATTGATTATGCTAGTATGGAACATAATCCCCATTGGCGGATGTGAGGCCTATCTTACCACCTCTGCTACTCTATGGGTCTGTAGCACTCGGTTGCCAGGCAACTCCACATTCGAGCACAAAGTCTCTACCAGCGATTTTGGTATCAACCACAACCCGCGTGATGCTCCCACTAGGGGTCCAACACCAAATGATCAGGCGGGAAGTCAGTCCCGGGGCCTCCTGATCCCCACGCTACCGGCCAAACTCACCGGTTGGAGCTGCGCAGCAAAGCACCTAGCAAAGCTACTACCAAATCGTGATTTATACACCATACTTCACGGGATTGGTCGCCCTGTGGCAAAAGAGAACAGTTAGCATGTTACAGAGAGTTACATATTTTCTTTGATTATCGCAGTATTGTGCAATTGAAATTTCTGCCAGAAGCTCAGACGGTAAATAAAGAA
>JAHXMU010000525.1:2668548-2683570 GCA_019455685.1 Philornis downsi | reverse complement strand
CGTGCAGTAATCACTGATTTATTGTTTTCGTAATACGCTCGGACACAGAATGCACGCTGCACTCCCGTGTACGGCTCCATGGCGACTAAATTTCCAGGAAGCGGCGCAGCGAACAACATGTCCCCCCGCCACTCCGCGCCGCTGGTTACCGAGAAATTGGAAAATTAAATCGCCAACACTCATATGGCCCACCCTGTATTAAACATGATATTTAAGGGAACTGATAGAGCATGAGCACAGTTTATAAGTAAGCAGCTAGGAACACCATCCGGGCCACAGCTAAACGGTGATTTAAAGTTTTTTTTATGCCATTTAAAATATCTCTTGAGGTGGAAATGATACTGATTCCGATTGTTTTATGGTAAAAGTATAGGTTGATTTGTCATATTGGGCATCAGAATAAGTGGTCTCAAAAAAGTCAGCGAACATATCACAGATGACCAACTCATCACGAGATTCCTGATCTAGATAATTTTTTATAGTTGGGTTTCCAATAGTTTTTCTTTTTTTTTTCATTTACAAAATTGTAAAAGGATTTTAGATCTCATTGAAAATTCAGCTTCATATTATTCATATATTTAGTACATAATTTGGTGTTAAGAGAGTTGTATTGGGCCCATACACTTGAGTATTTTCCACAATCTGTAGTCAAACCAGTTTTTTCATATGTTTCGTATCTTTTATTTTTTAAAATTTTAAGTCGAGACAGCTGTATAGAACTCCATGGAGGGCCAGAATATTTTTTAAAGTGATTTTCCGTACACAAACATTAATGTAATCAAAAATGGTATCATGAAATAAATCTACCATTGCATTTCTAGAAACAAAGGAGCCATTCGTTATTGATAACAACTCCAACCAATTCTTACTATATAGACACTGGTTTAACGCGTCATAATCTGTACATTTCAAATAATAAGTTTTACATACTTTCTCATTTATGGTAGTTTTATTGCTGGATGATACAGAAAATCTTAGTTCAATTGTTGGATGATTTGTGTCCTCTGGCATAGACACTGGATCCACATGTTTTAAACTAAAAGCAGCTGGTTCATTTACAAACACAAGATCAAGAATCCTACTATTACTACTTTGAATTCTATTAACTTCGTATAGGTATAAGTCTGATGTACGATTTATAACATCACCATTGCAATCTATCCCTTTAGTTGGAATATAATGAGAAGATTCACTTAAATAAGTCCACACGATTATGCGTTGCCGCTCGACTAGTTTCAAAAGATCAAAATATTCTTAAAACACTCTCATAAAGGTTGCTGAAAACATGCTAGCACGTATTACAATTTGCTGTAGCATTGCCATGTATGCAGATATGCTTTTTCCTTAGATAAAATGTGGTATTTTATGTTCGCAAAAAGGTTTGTCTGATTGCGGATTTTGCACATTGAATGCACATTATTTCGAGGTTATGCATTCTAGCGAAGTCTAGCCTTCCTTTTGTTTGGTTACATATATTTTTCGCTCCGCTCAATAGCGTGCGTACTTTAGCTGTAAGTAGGAAGTGGTCCTTATGTATTAGTAGCATTACATCCACCTTCGTGGCAGTGGAAACATACCTTTCACTTATAACCACGTGATTTCTGATTTCTCATGTTTCGATCGGGAGATAACCAAGCTGCCTTTTGGTTATCTTTATGCTGAAATCTGGTGACTCTAACTGCTACATTAGGCGCAGTAGTGAACGAAAACTGTCTGAGTCCCTTATTGGAGGTGTTGCATGGAGACTAATTTTTCCATTTGTTAGACTAAGCACACCTCCCCTTCCAATTTGGCAACACCCGGGCTGTCGTCGTACATTTCTTCCAAGCACTCATGAAATATATCTTTAATTGTTTAATTTTTGTCTTTAATCGAGGCAGGTGCTCAAATCAGTGACATGGCGGTGGAAGTCAGGTTTTTATTCGTCGAAAATATACACCAATTGGATGAAGGCATCTTCTCGCTAAAAAGCCTGTATTTCCTTTCTGAGAAATATCTTACTTAATAAAATAATTAAATCCACAAATTTTCGAGTAATAAATTGTTTTGTTTATAACGAAAAAAATTTCAAAAAAAAAAAAATTATCTCGAAGTCAAACCATGAACTAAAGCCTTATATTAACTTTTTTTGCAAATTCAAATTATTTCGTATTAAATCCATTATCTCCATAATTTGACAGTGTAATTATATTTCCAGTCCCTGTTTCAAATTAAAAAGGAAACAAATTAATAATTTTAACATTTGTTCAAAGTTATAATTAGCTTATAAGCCGGAAAAAAGCTTAAACACCACCAACAAACTAATTAAGTAATTATAAAATTGATAGATCTTTTTCCACAAAAATATTTGGAATTTACTTAAATTTTACTTTGCAAAAAATGACAGAAAAATAATACATAATTATATCTTAATGTATCAGAAATAGCAATTAATATTGAGACAAAAATATTATATAATAAAAAAAATAAACAATTAAATTGTCACAACTAATATATTCAACATCGGTAAAAAATAAAAAAGAAAACTTCATTTATAAACAAAAAGGCATAAACAAACAAAGAAACAAATTTGATGAATGTTTAAAGTCATAACATGTTAATCAATTTATATGTTTTTTCTTTCTTTTTTTGAAGTTTGTTAATAAATATTAATTAGATTTGACTACTGTTTAATTATTGAGATGTTTTTGACATCAACATGTCGGCATGATTTGTAAGTAGTTCATAATATTTAACTTCGTTTGTCAAAGGTTGGGTCAAGGTTTTGTATAGTTCAAACGGTTGATATACAAACAAATTTCCATAAATGAAAGAAATCTAAATTTACAAATTTTTCCATTTTAGTATTTAAATATTTAAAACACATTTAACATTTACTGATTGCTATTAATCGACGTGAATAATAAAAACTTACTGAAAGAAAATGATGAAGAATACAGGTTGTGACCCTAATACAGGGTAGGCCATAAGGGTGTTGGCGGTTTAAATATTCAATTAAAAAAAAACTACGAAACATAAAAAAAATATATTTGTATTTTTAAAAAGTAGAAGCATGGGAATTTTTAAGACTTAAAAATAATGTAGTCCAAATGGCTTCCCTCGGCTGCTTGACACTCTTGGAACCGAAGTCGCAAATTTTGGAAAACTCGTTGAAAAGTTGTTCTCGGTATTTTGTTACTTTCCTGAATAATGTTCCTCTTCAACTACTCTAAATTGCTCAGATTATTCTCGTAGACTACCGATGAGGTAGCCCCATAGAAATTAATCGCATGGAGAGAGATCGAGGCTACGTGGGGGCCATTCAATATCCCCCCTTTTCGAAATGAGTTTTCCAGGAAAAACATTTTTCAGCAGCTCTATGGATAACCCAGCCGTATGACATGTGGCCCCATCCTGTTGAAACCACATCCCGAGGTATTGCCTTGAAGTTCTTGCAAAGCTGGCACCAAAAAGTCTGCTAGCATGTTGCAATAATTGTTCGCCCTAACCGTCGTGAACTGCAACACGAACACACTCCACAATGTTGGCTGATATTGCAGAAACTGGGCGACCACGAACCGTAATGGGTACTGTTGAGCCGGTTGTTTCGAACATTCTGATCCATTTTCGCATCACATTGGCGCTTGAAACTTAAATCGTGTAAATCGTGTTCATGCCGATACAAACGTTGTGCAGTAATCACTGATTTATTGTTTTCGTAATACGCTCGGACACAGAATGCACGCTGCACTCCCGTGTACGGCTCCATGGCGACTAAATTTCCAGGAAGCGGCGCAGCGAACAACATATCCCCCCGCCACTCCGCGCCGCGCGTTACCGAGAAATTGAATATTTAAACCGCCAACACCCTTATGGCCCACCCTGTATAAGTTAACACGATATCTGTTCCATCCTAGTGTTCTCGGTGGAAAACGTGGTGCAATATCGAACGTTGACAACATCACAGTGCTTGATCAGCATTGCGATGTTCACAATTGTTTAGAGTACGCTAACAAAGTACACAATCAGCACCATTATATTTAAGCATTTAGAATAAGCCGACACTGCATACGAGGCGCAGTGTAAGCAATTTAGTAATTTAGTTAAAGCTAGAAGTTATTCTTTCAGAATTGTGGAAGTTAGTCTCTTAAGGAAACTCGAATAAATAAGTTCGGTCTGATGAGTCTCTTAAGGAAACTCGAATAAATAAGTTCTGACTGAACTCTAATAACTAATACAACACAATTTAATAATTTATACATAATACTGTGTATGGCTAAACGATTTTTTATTGGCAGTTCTTGACATAAATAAACCAGTACAAAAATTTCAGCCAGATGAAGGATACCAGGAGGTTTATAATAAAACGCCAGTTGTTTTTAAAAACTCTCTGAATTAAAACATAATAAAGGAAACAAAAGTATAACTTTCCGAACTTCGCCGATTTTTGATAAACCGACAAATTTCTAAGAGCGGTACCATAGTTAGTGTAGCAATGCAGTCCGTTTTTATTCGTTGATCTAAGTTACTTAAACGTCTTTGTTGCAGGTCATCTCCAACGGGGGAGCATCCATCCGCACGGGCCATCACAAGTGCACGCATATGGATGACACAAGGAGAGGGGAGACGGGGGCAATGGTACCCGTTATTTGGAAAGATACTTGCCTTTAATAGGAAGCCAGTTCTTCTGCGTCCGGGCAGGTTTAGCTGGAAATATAAGGAAAAAAACATGAATGAATGTACAAAACATTAGAGTTATTCTTACCATGTGCGGTCAATGACATTGAATATTAACATATGTAATTAAAATATATAATAACACACTTATTTAGGTGTTAGCTAAAAACTTATAGACTTTCCAATCCCAGTGGGAAAACGAGAAGGCCTTTCAACGCATTCCTTATTTTGCAGACACAAGGCCTGTCAATCCCATTCCCGAATGCTTTCTTGTTTACCCTGGTCGTCGTTGCAAGCAAATCGTTGGATACTTCCTTCTCCTCACTGGCCTTCTGGAATGACTTCTGAAAAGGGGCTGTCAAAAGGCCTTCTAGATAAGACCTTTGAGAAGAGCAACTAAGTCAACAAACTAAACCTAAATGAAGGCCTGCAATGCACTGTGGGGAAAAACGATATTTTTTGCATTAATTGTAGTTTTAAGGCTAGACACTTAAAATTTTGCCCGAATTTAACTAACACCAAAATGGAATTTTGGGTTTTTTTTATTTGGACCACGCCTTCTTCCGCCTCCCCCTTAAAACATTAGGTTAGGTTTGGCATAAATTCGGCACCTCGGCTTTTTTTATTTTCGTTATTTTTTCCTAAAAGGTCATAAAACGCAAATAAAAAAGAAGAAGAAAATTTTTGGTGTCGGTCCATATTTCTCGAAATATAGGCCTCCAAATCTTGAACGTATAATCGCCCATAACTTGACTATTTATAAACCGATCCTGTTGAAATATATGTCACTAGAAAGCTGTTTTAAGAATCTGTAAGTTTGCATCTAAAAATATTTTATTTTATTAACCCATTAGGGGCTAGTACTAAAAAACAATTTTTTAACCTCACTTTTTGGATGAAACCACTTAAGTTTATATTTTTGTTTATATTTTTTTGGTAGACTCAGATGATAGACAAGGCTTCAGCCTTTTTGTTAAGGTATAAAAACTGCTCATTAACCCTTCAAAGACCGGAGATATTTAAGTTTTTTTTTAAATTTTTTTAAATTTTGGCAAATTTAATTTTATGAAAGCAATAAATTGTTTGACTTTTTGTGTAATTAACTGATGTTGCTCATCTGATAAGTTTTGTTCTTTAATATTCTCCAAAATAAATTCTTTTACATTATCTGCTTGTCGATTTTTTCTGCTCCAAACTTCAAGCAGTGTTGAATGGCAAAACTCGTATGAAACTACAAAATGAAGTTTTTTCCCAAAAGGAACAAAAAGGAGCAAAAAGTGTTAATGATGTTTGATTATATACAGTTTGATTAATAACTTTTAACTGATATATTGCAAATACCTTTCTATACACAGAAGTTATATTCCACAGAACACACATTTATTTGTTAGTTCCGACCTAAAAAAAACACATGAACAACACACGGAACAACTACACAATAAAACACAACTATTATTAAAACTCTATTGACAATATATTTTACATACCTTGACTAACTTCTTCCATATTTATACTTTTTCACTGTGTTTACAATTTATGAAATTTTACTCACGCTCAAAGTTGGTAAAAATTTCGCGCGCATTTTCTGTTCATAATGCAATAGTGGAACAGCTGACTTTCCCCCCTCATAAAATATATTGGGTGCACCATAAAAATTATAAAAAAATCTTTTTTATTCCGTGAAGAGTATAATAATTTAAAAAACCAAAACAGTTTTAAAATTTTGAACAACAAAAAAATTGTATTTATGCCAAAATTATTAACGTTTTAGCCATAGGGCAATGAAGGTTGTTATTGAAGGACTACGTTTCAGACTCACAAAATTTCAGGTATTTTCTATATTTTGTACGTAAATAAAAAGGCAACAAAAATAAATGAAAAAAAAATAACAATGAAATAGTTAATTTAGTCTCAAAACTTCGCTTAAAACTCTTGGTGGGTAGTTGCATTTTTTATTAATTTGCTTATTGTAAAAAAGAAAAAACTTGTTACGCAATCTCCTTTAAAGGCGAATATGTTGTTTTGCTTTTCTATTTCTTCTCAACTTTTTCATCTCGCATGCAATGGTGGCTATAAATTTTAGTTTTGGTTTTTGTTATTTTTGTGTCTGCAAAATGAGTAATAATGCATTTAAGAGCCACAGTAGCCATTTTGTTACATAAAAAGGAATTACAACTGTGTATCGGATATTTTAGAAGGGGAACAGCAATCTTTCCAAAAGCCTTTTCAGGGAAGGCAGGCTGAAATAAATATCAATTCAATTGAAAAGTCTAAGAAGGCCTTTAGGAAGGCCTGAAAGGCCTCCCGCAGGGTTATAACCATACACAGAAAAAATAGCCACAGGCTTAAGACTTCTAAGCTCCTTCTCCTGTTCAGCATATAAAATTTAGTTTCATTTTAAAAATGTAATGTTTCCATCGGTTTTTCGGTTTCAACTGTGTTCATAGTGCATTTTCATGGATTCGCACAATATGACCAATCAGACGTAATCGCTAAATTATGATGCCATTAACCAAGCCGACATCGGTATGCAGTTCATTAGATTTAATAGTGTCTTAGAAACCAGATCTTTCTTACTAACTTTTGGTCACCATATTCTCCACTATCCACAGAAGACTTTTCGTAATGGAGCGTTTTGGTCCATTCGTAAAATATGGGCAAACCAAAGCATTTGCTGTATTTTGCAGCATTTAATGGTTCTTGAAGTGTATTTTTTATGAGGAATTTTTCTCTCAAAGGCTCGCAGAACAGATTTATTCGCTTGTGTCATAATCCAGGATTCTGCACTGCATGGGAAGGCAGATGGAATTAGCGCTTGTGATATTTATAGGTAGATATTTTGTCATCGAGAAATGGAACTGATATTAAATTGCTTGTTTAGCCCATCTCCTTCTCTTTAGGCGGCGACTGGAATAGACATCCATATCTACAGGGTGTTCGTCGGGAAGGTATACTTCTGTTTTTGTTTGTAATTTTTGATTAAATGAAAGGGAATGGATCTTATATTAATAAATGTTTTACTTAATGTCGGCAATTATGTATGGAATACAATATCAGATAAATGTCCGCCTCTGTTAGCCTCACAAATGCAAGCCCTTTTGAGCACATTCTTCATTACATTCTCACATATTTCACGCGGTATTTTATTAATTTCATTACGAATATTTTGTTTGAATTGCTCAAGTGTTTTTGGTTTGTTTGCATAAACCTTACCTTTCAGATAAAAAAAAAAGTTTCCAATCATATCACGATATCGCTCTCCATTGACAGTTACCGTTACGCCATTTTCAGTTTCAAAGAAGTCAGGTCTAATGATTCCTCCTGACCAAATTGCACACCAGACTGTCACTTTTAATGGATGCAAAGGTGACTGATGAATGGTTTGAGCGGTTTCTATTGGCCAGAACCGACTATTCTGTTTATCCATTCACATATCCATTCAAGTGAAAATGTGCCTCGTCACTCATTATGATTTTTTCATGAAAATCGGGGTCGTCATGAGCGAGCTGCAACATCCTATTGACATATGTACGGCGGCATAAGTTGTCTTGTGGAAGAAGTTCTTGTGTCAACTGAATCTTAAATGGAAACAAATGCAAATCCTTGTGCAAAGTTGTTCTTTAAAGACCAAGCTCCTGAGCACGACGTCGAATTGAGGTGGATGGATTGTTTTGAACACTTTCTTGAGCAGCAGTAATGTTTTCAGTCGATCTTGCAGTACGTTATGGTCCATGCTAGGCCCCATCAGCTACAGACCTTCTTTCTTCGAAATCATTCACTACGCAATAAGTAGTACGTCTTGTTGACACGTTATTTCTCCCAAAAATTTCACGTAACTTTCTCATCGTCACATTAATCGATGATTGATGTTGATAAAATGTTTTAACAATTAAAACACGTTGGTTTATCGAATAGTTTTCCATAATAAATTTGCCACGCCTCTACTTCACGACTGCCAAGTATGAACTGTCAAGACTAATGTTTACCAAAATGGCGACAAAACAAAGTAGTATATCTTCCCGACGGACACTGAGTATTATACGCCGCCTCTAGAAAATAATTCCAAACGCTTCTCCTCCAATTCGTCACATGAAGTGTCGATAGTATTTCAAAAGCTGGGTCCTTGCAACGGAGTTTTGGTCGCCCCTTTTCCGCGCCGTCCATCGAGCTCGTACTTGCTATATCTTTTTGTATTATATATTTTATATGCATATATATTTGTACGGAAATGAATTTTTAAAATAAATCTGTATCACGGAATTTGATTTATTGAATTTTATGTATTTGGTAGTTATTTCTTATACAGTGTTTAACAGTTAAATCACTTAACTAGCTGGCAACTATTCTAAATAGTAAAGTCGAAGCCATTCAATAAAATATGTAAGTTTTTGAAATCGAAATAATACTATTTTATTTCTCTCACCAATGCTTATGAGGATATTTTCTGGCATCAAATCCTTTTGGCGTGATATCAAAACCTTATTAATTCATTTCGAATAAAACAGCCCCGCTCCAACGATCTCTTCGGTTTTATCATTGTTGATAGGATGTTTTGTCTTAATGACCCATTTAATGAAAGGAAAATGAACTAATTTCTTCAGTATTGTTTTAAGCGTTTCTTACATTGTAAGATACCCTATGACCGAACTCATAGCTTATGTTTGCCTACTTGTTCCGTTTTTATAATTTCACCCGGAGGATTGAAGATGTAAATCGTTTGATATGTGAGAAAGAAATATTTAAAGTACCAAGCATTTTTCGGGTTGGTACGTTTCACGACTTTTTAAGTTGATGGATCGAAGTTTACCCGCATAACTGTCTGGCTGGCTGGCAGATACGATAACTATCATAGGCCTCTATGAATCTTCTTAAATCCTGATACAGTCTAATATTTTTTTCCAATTGTAGGCACGATTTGGAAATAGACTTTTTCCGATAACTTATAATTTCTTAGCCGTAGCAAACTATATGTCTGTAAATTGTCTTGCTTTGAAATGCTCGAACAAACTTGAAAAGAGCACCCGATTAATCGTGTCCCTCCTGGTACCTCCCAAACAAATAAACCGACTTAGCCCATATATTCTAAGGTGGATAACTTTCACCCTGTTGCACTAAATACCGCCGAATTTAATACCCGTTAAGCTTTTACTAAAGTGAAATAAAGGATTGATTATGATTATGGCATTATCATACCCTTTCTTGTAACTCCCATACAAATTGAATGATTTTCCGAAATTCAATCTATCCTCTGCAATTTCTAGTATAGTAGTATGAAACAGCATAGAATTGTATAGTTTCATTTAGTTTATAATTTTATGTGAAACTTCAGAAAGATCGATCTATTAACCATGTTTCTTCTGAACGATTTAGCTCATACATTCTTAGCCGCATACTCGTATGTTGAAACCATTTGCACACAATTTATTCAAACTTGGCACATAACAAGCATTTGGTGAACCAATTTATGAGAATAACAAATTAATGACTTTGCTCCTTTCCTACTAAAACCTACCATACAATTTCACCCATTTACTATTAAGTTCATAACTTGTATTCAGTTGCACTAAATTTGGGGCATAGGAAACGTTTGCTGAGGTTAAATCCAAGTAATAAAATGGAACTTATTGTCTTTCCCCAAATGTTACCTCCTATCATTTTCCAATTGACCGATCTTATCTGTTATCATGTCATCATGATATCATCATTGATATTGATATCATCATGTTATCTTGTCAATTCATAATTTTTAATTTAAAGTAAACGAGATTTTCGTCCATCATATTGATTTACAATACTAGAGAAATCCCAACAAAGTTTCTGTCCATGCCTCTTCTGGTACCTTCCATGCAAATCAGCGGCTTAACTCGTATAATCTAGGCTTCGTACTATTTTTCTTTGAGTTGTACTGAATTCAATCGAATTTGGCATACATAGTGCGCTTGGGAAACTTAGTTCTACTTATGAAAATGAAATGAGCTGCCACCATGTAGTCTTATTGTCACAATTATTTGTGAGTTTATAGATGTCTCATTTCTACCTGTTTGATTAGCTATATAAAGATAATTGTTTCAATTAGCACAATTAAGTTTATTTAACATAGTTTAAGTCGATAATGTGTTAATTGACTATGGTCATTGTCAGAGTAGCAACGACTTTATATAAAATTGTTTTAAATTCTGAGCACATATTTTCAAATTGCTAGTATTGTGGCTAGTTTAATTGGTAACATTGTTGCCTTATAAAGGGTGTCCCAACAAGAACGCAAGATTTGAATCCAGTGCCGCTATCGTGAAATAATAACCAGTTTTTTCGTTTCTTGAATTGAAGAAATGAATGTGGAGGGCATGTGGTTTCAACAAGACGGCGCCACATGTCATACAGCCAGAGGAACAATTCAATTTCTGCATCAGTCATTTCCCGGTCGTGTTATTTCGCATTTTGGAGACCAGAATTGGCCGCCTAGATCGTGCGATTTAACACCATTAGACTTTTTTCTTTGGGGTTTTTTGAAGTCGATGGTTTACGCGAATAAGCCGACGGCGAATCAAGTCTTAAAAAAGGAAATTAGACGCTGCATCAATGAAATATCACAGCATTTCAGCAAAACGGTCATTGAAAATTTCATTAAAAGATCGCGTGTGTGCCAGCAAAGAAGCGGTGGCCATCTCTGCGTGTGTTATTTTGTTCCATACATAACCTCATTCTGTCTACTTTACGATATAATAAAGTTTCACGACTTTTTTTTTAGATATCTGTGTTTTATTTAAAATTGAAATCTTAAATCACTTTATAAGTAACAGACAGTTATAAATGTCTGTATGAATTATGAACATCATAAAATGTTTTAGTATATGATTTAAAGCATACGCATATTTCGCCAACGAGTTTGTTGCTTAAGTCTTTTGCTTTACTCTCATTGTTACTAATAGTTGTGGTTATTTTTATGTCCAACAAAATAATAAAAATAATACTTAAAGTAGCTGAAAACATTGTTCCACTGAAACTATTGCATATTAGTATAAAATATAAAACTTCTCCATAGTGTTAATTCATAATTTCCACATGAACCTATAAATTATGTGAGCGTTTTGATTGCAAAAAACACTCTATTATTTCCAAAAGAAACAACACAATAGAAATACCACAGTCATACAAAAGCCATACAATATTTCTGATAATGATAAACTCTGAAAAAAAAAACACGATGTTGTTTTGATTTTTTCCAAACAACAGTGGGTAATTCCCATGGAGCAAAGATACAGCACATTTGGGCTAACCCAAACGACATTTAAAACAGAAATATGTGCAAAATCATAATCGTGTTTCGCTATGTGTTTGATTAACATAACGATACAGATGAACAGCATGCTCGTCTTGGTAATCTACTACAATTGTTGTTGTTTTCGTGGCAGTGATAAATGGATTCCTAATAGCATTTACGTCATTCATTGTCTTGTAGAATTTTTATGGCCTCCGGCACAGTGACGCTGTTGGTGCTTTCGTTGTTTGGCATAGCCCCAGTTTTTTTAAATTTGAATCCAGTTTGAGAAAGTAATGAGTTGATATATAGTAAGTAAGTAATTAAGAGTCGCTTTTGGGGATTTTGTGCATAGACTTTGATGGCGTCAGCTTGTCGCCAACTGGCTGCTTGTATTTGAATTTGAAAACGGGGTTTGTATTGAGATGCATAATTTTATTGAACCAGTTGCTTTTGTCATTTTCTACTTTGGGATAAACCCACTGGAGTTGAACAATCTACCCACAAGGTTTAATGCCACAATATAACCAACATATAACTAACCTGGAGCAGATGGATTTTATTTTTGTTCTTGTTTTTTGCATGTTTTTCTAAAAAATATATAATTCAATAAATCAAAATGTTTATATTTAGCTATTCAAATTAATGGCTTGACGTTTGAGAACACTTACCACACATGTCCCTCGTTATGTTATTTTGTCTACGCATTGAAAATGTCAAAAATATTGACATTTACCGATTATAATCACAGGCAAAGATTTATTACCCAGTATTGAGAATTAGTAGGAGCAGCGAATACTACCGTTAACTTCGGTAGCAAAACAAGTCCGTAATCTTTGGTGAGCACATGAAGAATATTCGAATTGTAGATGAACAAAACTAGTCCATAGACAATTATTAAGTTGGGATAGCGACGAATTGACGTTGCTCTCCAAAATGATATCTTATATCGCTGATATGGAAACAAAACATAATACTTTTCCAATCATAAATTTAATCTGATTATTAAACTAAAGAACATTTCTATAACAAATTTGTTGCTTAAGTCTTTTGTTGAAAGAACCTAATTTAAAATAATTTCACTTTATATTATTGCCATAGAAACGAGTAAGTAATTAGTAACTTTTACTACGCCCCTTCCGATTAAAATTGATGAACTCTCTTTCGATATTGAGGCGTGAATAATATTAAAACAAATTTTCACTTGGTCTAGAACAAAAACCAATTAAAGTCGAGAATTTGTATTTAATATTGAGAAGAACAACAACTAAAAATAAGAATTTCCATTTAATATTGAGGAAAAGTCAAATGAAAATGGAAACGGAAAAACATCAATTCAAAATTCAATATGTTGAAGAAAAACACAATTGAAAATTAAAACTTAAAATTGAGGGAAATTCATTTTCTACTAAAACTTTGAATTTGATGTTGAAAAAAAAGAACAGTTAAATTTAAAATTCACAATTTTGTCAATTAATATTGAAACTTTTTCTTCTTATACTGAAAAAGGGCCGAATGAATTTGGGTATTACCTATATGGAAATGATAGAAATTAATTTGATGATAAGTTATCCATTTGGTTTTGAGAAAGGGACAGTCGTGAGTAAAATTTAATACGAGTGGATAAGTGCAATGTTGGATAAGGCGCCATAAACTTCCACAGGGCCGAAACTTATATGCCTAGCCTCATGGATTGCGTTTTACAGTACTTACAGACTCAAAGCCATTTAAATGGATTTATAAAAAATGTTCACATATATAATATACATACGAGGGTATTCCTAAAACTAGCCAACCTAACAAAGAAGACACAAGGAAGTTGGGCAAAATTTTCTTAATTTTTCAACATAATCTCTTTTTTGGCTCGATACACTTTTTCCAGCGATATTCAGTAGCTTCTATACCTTGCTTAAAGTAAGAATTGTCAGACTCCTTAAAATGATCTTTACCTTGCTTATAATAAGAATTTTTAGTTTTAGTTTTTTTAGTCATCAACCGCCGAATCAATCTCTTCATTGTCGGCAAATCCTTTACCACTAAGCCATTTTTTCCAAGTTTGGAAATTGAAAATAATGCAAGGAAGCTCGATTAATCGAATAAGATGCGTGATGAAGCAATTCAAACTTTCAATCATTAATTTTGGCCATCACAATAGTGGAAGTCTGAACTGGAACTTATCTTAATGGAACAACACTTTCTTCTTCGTAAAATGTGGCTTTTTTCTATAATTTCATCATTTAAACGCTGCAACAAATTAGCATACTATTCACCGTTGATTTGTTCACCTTTTTTCCTTTCTGAAGATAATCTATTTTTATTGATTATCTCATGCGCATCCCAAAAAATAGACACCTTGCTTGCAAAGGGAACCAACCGTCTTCGCCTCTTGTGGACACGATTCTCCCATTCCAATCCACTGCTTTGACTGTTTCTTTGTCTCCGATGTGAAGTGTTTAAAACATGTCCCATTCATGGTTATAAATTGCTGCAAAAATTCGACTTTATTGCGATGAAACATCTCTACTGAAACATTTTCACGACTCTGTTTTTACTCTATTGAAAGCAAACGCGGCATCCATTTTGGGCACAGCTTTTTTATCTTCAAATCTTCGGTCAATATACGATGTATAGCATCGTTTCGTTTCATCGTTTGAAATGCCTACTATTAATTTAGCTAGCTTACGCACCTTCAATAGACCATCATCCAATACCATTTTGTGAATTTTCTTAACCGTGTCTGGTGTAGACACCTCAATTGGCCGACCACAATGGTGTCCGTCTTGGCATTTTGTACGGCATATCCTCATGCATAATACATCGATTTTGTTCATTTTTCCAATAAAAATTCATATTTTTCTTTTAGTATTTGGATGTGGAAGGAAACTACTCCGATTTATACACATTTGTAAGAGACCACCTAAAAGGGCGAGCTGGCTCATAGCTCACGTCGCTAAGGAATACAATTCATAGTGGTAGGTATATAAGTGTCGG
Organism: Philornis downsi; assembly: GCA_019455685.1. Lineage (NCBI taxonomy): Eukaryota > Metazoa > Arthropoda > Insecta > Diptera > Muscidae > Philornis > Philornis downsi. The sequence continues at coordinate 2,668,665 of JAHXMU010000525.1, read as the reverse complement.
ATCAGCCAAAGTCAATCCAACTTTTCGCCTATCCATTTGTTTTATGTTAAACGAAAATTCTCACTTACAGTTGTTCATCTCTCAAAATCAAATGTAAAGTCCCATAACTGTATCACT
>JAHXMU010000525.1:2564380-2640718 GCA_019455685.1 Philornis downsi | reverse complement strand
AAAAAAACTTTTATATGCGTTGTTGTTAATATTAGTTATTCGAAAACATATTGTTATTGCCCTTTCAAATTTATAGAGATTTTATTTATTTTGAATTTATACAATTTTTATTTCTACAAATTTCATTTATACAAATTTTATTTATACAAAATTTGTTTATATATTTTTATTTATTCATACAGATGTTGCGAAAGCATTAGACTCACATTAGTCACAGCATATATTATTGTAGAAACTTTCACAATATTGTGTAAACGGTAGATTATTGAAAGTTTTTCTAAACTTTTTTAATTAGTAGGAAACTTGTAGTTAAAACTAGTTCCAGATATTCTAATTGTCAAGGAAAAGCATTTGAAAGCATTTCACAAAGAACACATTTAAATAATTTTTTATTTGTAGTATTTATTGATGATCTACCTAAGTAATTTCCTGCAAGCTCACTGACCACACTTCTTTGCATCTGATTTATATGCGGATCTTTCAAGTTTACAGCAATCTATTTTGGCTCATGGAAATCTCAAGCAATTGGTGTAATAACGTACATTAGCATTATGTGAAGGTTTCACATGAGTCTCGCTGTGAAAGCCTTACCCATGGTGTGCCACCACACAGGTGCCTTTTTCTAATCATATGCTTTTCTTTCTTGGTTATGTGTTCTTTCTTTCTTCTAGTGACGGCAAGCGCCCCTTTGGGGTACTCACACTAATCCCGAAGGATTAGCTAGACTGCCAGAGATTGGAAGTAGGTCCCTAGGAAAAACTTCCTCAGGTCCTACTCCCTCATTCGGCCAAAGTACCTTTGTAGCCACTTCCGGGTAGGAGTTGGGGTATGTAGGAAAACCTCGGATAGATATGAACAGTGTTCTCCAAGCTAATGCCTTCCTTCCAGCACTGAAAACATTTGTTCGGGCAACCTCAGCCAGCACGATCTCCCACCAGGGGTCTAACACCAACTGACCAGCAAGGAATAATGTTCCTTGGGCTCCTGGTCACCCGTGCTACCAGAAGAGAAAAACCCTCTGGTCTGGATTTCGCAGACAAGCTACTCCAGTTTTGCTTTATCATACCTCGCATGGAACTGGTAATCCATAATAATACGGCATAGATTTTCAATGTCCGAGGAGAGAATATCAACACAGCAAAGTACCCCATGCTCCTATCATAGTTCATTAACCAGATCACTCTGGTCATACAACTATATTTACGAAAAAGATAAATCTTCTAATACCTCCCGACGGCTTCTCTATGTCCGCACCTGTTGCCATGATGTGTCTGATTTAACTATGACTCTCCCCTTTACTTGGTTTTCGAAAAACGAGTTCCAAGATCAGTTTGATATCATATTATAGGCGAATCCCAAGACATAATCCACCTTTTCTTAGGGCGCCAGACACAAGGCCACACTACTTTGTTTTAGTTCGCAAGCATCATACCCTTTGCCTGCTTAATTACAGGATCAGGTAGAGAGGCCTGCGTTTTAGGGGTAAGCGGTAAAAGGATCCTAGGAAACACCCGCCTACCCACGTGTAATAACGTACAGAAATATTGTGTCGCATCATATGATACCAATCGTGATCTTGTTATTTACAACTAATTCATTTTAAAAACACAAGAAAAAAAAAAACTCGCTGCAACTGCAATGTGTGAAGCCTTTGTAGAAAAGATATCTCTGTTCGATAATCTGTTCATAATTAAACCTTTGAAGTCAAAAAGCTGCACGTTATATTTAATTAGAGATTACAAAGAATTGACCATATTTAAATTTGTGCTATGAAACGTAATAAATTTTAAAGATCATATTGCACTGAAGTCTTTAAATACTATTTTCGTTAAGAGAAAATTATGGAATTCTTGTTTCAATTTAGTTTATCAAACAAACTTCATACAAATTAAGCCTCAGCGCCGCATGGCATTATAGAGGTTAGTAGGCAAAATAATTGCATCAACATTTTTTGTATAATAACAATAGTTTTAATACAAACTACGAGTACAGACACATTTATAAAAAATCTAATGTCTTGACATGTATTTCAATATTAGCTTAAAATTTACACCAGAAGCTCTTCAACATTTTGCAATAAATACCCTTTCATTGACGATTTAAATTATGAAAGTGTTTCTAGTGATTTTAACTGTTGTGGTAAAATATTGCACTGACTACTACCAGAATGTTCTATACGCTGTTTTGTTGTTTCAGATCGACACATAACTACTCCAAATTGTCATTATTTCTCGTATTGAAAATATACTGATTTCGGGAAAAATGTATCGTATAATGGCCAATACTATGCAAGCATTTGAAAACATATATTATCAATTGTAATTTATAATAATCATACATTGACAAAACTGTTGGAAAAACATCTCTATACAAAAAAAGCGTATAATACGAAATTGGCAAGTTCGCTACAGTTCTTAATGCTTTATTCTGTTGCCGTAAGAGTAATTTTAATTCAGAACTCTTTTTATAACCACATAATGACTTTGACCTGTAGCTTGAAATATTAGAAACTTAGTATTTCGATCAAATTTGTTTCTACATTTCTACAATAAACCTATGGCAGGTGATACTGTATCATTCAGATACTCTATATGCAGTGTCCAAGAATGATTACTTTGAAAATATAATCCCAAATATTTAACTGAATTAACTTCTGGAATTTCTTCCCCGTCTACGTATATACTTAAGCTGCCGTTGAACCAACAATGTGGCCTAAATCTTATCAATTTCGTTTTATTTGGATTAAGGAAAAGTTTATTAATACGCAAATACTCTATTAATAGACTTACTCCTCGCTCTATGTAAGGCTTCACAGCCATTTCATTGTCATTTATATAAAGAGAAATTAACAAGGGGCCCCATTTACTTCCCTGGGGGACTCCATGCTCCACTGGTTTCAAAGTACTTTTACCATTACAAATTTGTACAAATTGTAGCCGCTTCATCAAATAGCTTTTTAAAAGAAAATGTTCTTTGTCATGCACACCACAAAATCTGAGTTTATGAAGTAAGATATCATGATCAATTAGATCAAACGCTTTTGACAAACCATACAAAAGTCAAGCTACACCCCTATACTCGTCATCCAACGACTTGCATGTGAAATTTTGCACATTAACTGTTGCTTCCTTTGTTCCACAACCTTTTCGAAAAGCATATTGTAAAATTGAAATGGTCTTCAATTTGCAACATTATCTATGAAACACGCTCAGATAGAATTGAAAGAATTCAAAAGTTATTCTGCAAATTTGTTTCTAAAATGTACTGCTTATGCATATAATCGAAAACTCCCATATGTAACATTTTTAACATATCGTTTTTTAGTAATTTCTATTTGACGAAACGGTTTTATACAGTTCAATCTCTAAATCTGAATCACAACAGAAACCTGACGTAATTTCATTACTTGACTGAAGAAAATGCCTGGCGATAAACACCGAAAGATAAGAATGCTTCAAGTATATATAATAGAAATAAAAAATAATAATTATTTTTGATTGATAGGCTAAAGATATACAAGTAATTATTGCAGATTATTTATGTGAATATAACTTATAACCGGTAGAATAAGCCGATTTTAAGAAGCCCGACACTTTGTTTTTCCTTTGTACTTTACGGGATTATTGCAAATAGAAAGTTTTACAAACAAGCATAACAAATTTGGATCAAACTGGCATCTCAAATTGACCGTTTCACCCAAATTCGAGTTTTTCCTTCCAATTCCTAGTTCTCAGACTGCAGTAACCTATACTTTTGTCCATTGTACTGCTTTATAACGCTTGGCAAGATTTAACAAAAAAAAAACATCAACTCAACAACACTCTCCCCATACAAATTACTTAATTCTTAGGCCCACATCTTGCATTTAATTGCACTGCATTCAATAAAATGATCAGGATTTTAATAAACTTAATTCTACGAATGCAAATAGACTGCATTATCTCACGTCTTAGGGTGCCACACATAAATTAGCCGTCAATCCAGGGCTTTTTTACGTTTTATTAAGAACCGACCGCTATTCAGAAACCCCCCGGAGAATGAGGAAAGTATGCCTGAAATTGATTATATAGGTATTTCATTATATTGTTAGCCGAAGGAATGAAGATCTATACGAGTATATCATTTGATACGCCCATAACTACAACTCCCCGAAGGAAGAGCCATGATTTTTTGAATCGATTTGGCGATGTCCGTCCGTCTGTTTGGCTGACTTGCCGGCTGGTAGATTCGATAACTGCCGTAAGTTTTTATGAATCTTCTTGAAATTTATTACAGTCTAATATTTTGTAAATATTTTGTGATTGTAAATGCGCTAAATCGAACTATTCCTTCTGGCTCTTCCCATACGAATGGACCTATTTTCCGAAATCCAGTTTCTCCTTATAACTCCACATTCGTAAACTGCACTAACACCAGTTGTTCTTCGTGCTTTATTATTCGCGGCAGAATTTGAGAAAATCAAGCAACTAAATTTGTCATACGTTGAGAATTTTCCAAGCTAGAATTTAAGAAACAAACTGGGCGGCATCGCTATGTCTGTTCTGTTACCTCCCATACAAATTGGCCGTAATTTTCAAATTTTGGGGTTTCCTCTATAATGTCTGTGCCTCTTTCGGTACCTTCCATAGAAATATCAAATTTAGCCTATATATTCTTAATTTCGTACCTTTATACAGTTGTCCTAAAATCAGACAAATTTGGCTCACATCATGTATTTGGTAAACCAAATTTTGAGAATAAAAACGAAGAGTATTGCCACTCCCCTTCTGGGACCTCTTATGAAAAATTGCTCTACTTATCGACCAAATTAACCTTTATCCAGTAATCTCCAATAAGTAGGTTGCAGATATTAAAATTTTTACTATGTTTCCGCATTGAAATTGATCAGTTTTCTGCTAACAACTGCCACACAAATTACTTAATTTAATCAGAATACAGGGTGACACACCGATTGTACTGCAATAAGAACTTTAGATGATTTTTTTTAACAATGTATTTCATTTAATTTTTGTTTTTATATATAACTAATTGGTTTTGAAGACTATCGACCGTAAATAACATCCATACTCATTCACACACATACGATACCTGATCTGAAAATTATCCATTGCGGAATCGAATCAATTATTGTTTCAATGGACTGCTTCAATTCAGTCAAATTTCTTGTTTTCGTTTTGCACACCTCTTGCTTGACCTAATGCCACAAAAAAAGATCAGTTGCCCTTGGGGGCCAACGGAAAGTAGAGTTTGTGGATATTAATTAGTTTGGGAATTTTCGTTAAAGATCCGCCATAGCCGATCTGGCTGAGCTCCATCTTGCTGGCACCAAGTGCTGTTGAAGCAATTACGTCTTCGACGCAGTTCTGGGTAAAAAAAAAAACTCCTTCAACTTCTTTAAACAACAGTCTTCATTGCCACTAACTTTTATACCGTCTTCTTTACAGAAAGTATGGCCCCACAGTGCACCTTGATGAAACTGAGCACCACACAGTGACTCAGTCTGGGTGCAATTCCATTTCATGGAATACATCTGGATATACGGCAATTTTTGTTTCTTTTTTTTGTTTGTTTACATTGCCGTTTAGATCAAAATGGGCTTCATCAATTTTCTTGCAAAATTCCAGGCGAATAGGCAAATGTAGAGTGTTTAATTTGTTTGTAATTTGGACTTCCATCATGAAATATTTATTGTAATGACCGTTTGCCAACTCTAATCTGCGCCAATAATTTTCAAGTCGAAACGCTTGGATTTGAATTGACGATGCTACAGCCATGATTGTGTTTTGAACCCGAATATATGGATTTCGATGGTGCGGGTTTCGAGCGTTGCTTCCAGATTCGGCAAACATGTTTACCCGCCTCATAATGGTCCATCTTCTCGGGAGAGTGCCGAAAAACTCCTGCCTAAATTTCCTTTGAACGGAAATGTAGGATTGCAAAGCATGGCACCGCTTCATATATACATTACTAGTGGACCCGGCAAACTTCGTTCTGCCTTCAAAGATGGCAAATTAATGATTTACAATTTTCAGGATAGATGGTTCTGTATTTAAATTTTTGTTAGAAAAGTTTGGTTATTTAAATGAATGCTTTTAATACTTTTTTTGTAAAGTTTTTAATAATTATTTAATTTAAGTCAATTTAATTGAGATTTAAAATTACTGCAACGCTTTCACATGTACAACGTTCTTTGTTTGTCTGTCGGGAAATATAGAAAAATGAGAAGTGAAATAAAGTCAGTATTTGAAAAACTTAAATTTTCTTATAACAGGATCAGAAATAATGTTTTTTTTTAATTTTTGATTTCTTCGGGTGGTACCACGCCCCTTCGTCCAATCCCGCCCATATTTGCAGCAGAAGTTACAACATATACACCAAACTTATATACCAAATTTTGTTCAAATACCGTTAGCAGGAGCAGAAACAATGGATTTTTAATTTGTATGTTTGTATGGGAGGTACCACGCCCCATTGTCCAATCCCGCCCACATTTGCAACAGAAGTTACAATATATACACCAAACTTATATACCAAATTTTGTTTAAATACCGTTAGCAGGAGCAGAAATAATGGATTTTTAATTTGTGGTTTGTATAGGAGGTACCACGCCCCATTGTCCAATCCCGCCCATATTTGCAGTAGCGCTTAAGATATGTACACCAAACCTGCGCACCAAATTTTGTTGAAATACCGTAAGCAGGAGCAGAAATAATTGATTTTTAATTTTTTGTTTGTATGGGAGGTACCACGCCCCTTTGTCCAATCGGACCAAATTATAAATCTAAACCATCCCGGGCATCACCCAGACGCATATACAAAAATTTATGCAAAGCGGTCCAGCCGTTTAGGAGGAGTTCACTGACAACGCCCGTACAGTAGAATTTTATATATAAAGATAATAAATCTAATTACTCACACTACAAAAAGTTATAACGTTTTGTGTTTATAGCACGCATTATTATATTCATATCTTTCATTCAATGTTTAATGCTGGCTAAATTACATAGAATTTAAGTTCAACTACACCATGTAATCAGTAAACTTAGCCTTGCGAAAGGAAGTGGATTGAATGGCCCACTGCTTTATGGTACTACACAGGAAAATGGGTCTACTTAAAACAAAACAGTGGTCCTTTATAATTTCCAAGCGATGACATCATAAAGTTATAATCTTTCTTCATTTATTGTGCTTTAATTTACAGCATTTCTTGATAAGAACCTAGCGGTGTACCCTTTCGAACACCCTTTACAGTTTTACACCAACGCAAAAGGACGTCGGGTAAAGGTATGTATATGTATAAGTAGGTCAGCTCACCTACTGTACCGGTTTTCAATTTAAAATGATGTACAGGGTTGCCCATATTCGACGGACCCATCTGGCAACGCCATAACTTTTGACAGAGATGTCAGATCGCTTAATGACATACCGCGTTTGAAGCGTCAGTCCAAGCAGATTTTTACCATGGAACAATACACGCCACGCGAGCGCTCTGAAATAGTTGAAATTTACATTCAACAGAAGTCAATTGTGAAAACTCAACGTGCTTTTAAAATATTAAAAAATGTGAGAAGTGCGCCTTCTAAGAACACCATTAAGCGTTTATACGAAAAATTTTCGACTGGTGAGGCTCTTTCTAATCCGAAGAGGCCAAATAAAAGTCGACCAAGGCGATCGGCTAAGAATATCGCTGCCGTACGAGCCAGTGTTGAGAGGTCCCCAAGAACATCCCAAAAACGCCGTTCTCAGCAGTTGGACATGGCTCGGTCCACTTTACAACGGATTATTCGCGTTGATTTGCATTTGTTCCCGTACAAAATTCAATTGACGCAAAGATTGTTGCCTGCGGACAAGCCTCGTCGATTGTAATGGGCCCAACGAGTCATCGAAATGGCCGATGATGACGAGCAATTTTGGAACAAAATTATCATGTCCGATGAAGCCCATTTCACATTGAATGGGACCGTAAATAAGCAAAATTGCCGTATTTACGCCACTGAAAATCCTCAGGAGATTCAAGAATTGCGTTAGTGCGAAAACGGTCATTGGGCCGTTTTTCTTCCAAAACGAAAATGGCCATGCTGTTACCATCAACCAGAAGCGTTATCGCGACATGATGACCAATTTTGTGATGCCAATTATTCGTCGAAAGCGTATGAGGCAGTTCTGGTTTCAACAAGACGGCGCTCCACCGCACACAAGTCGCATAACAATCGATTTTCTGAAGAATTTGTTTCCGGGCCGTTTGATGTCGAAAAGTGGTGATTTGGACTGGCCACCGCGTTCGCCCGATTTGACGCCCGCTGACTTCTTCTTGTGGGGACATTTGAAGTCAAAGGTTTACGTTAACAAGCCAAGGACCGTAGAAGAGCTCAAGGACAACATTCGTGAAGAAATAGCCGCTATTCCGGCCGAAATGTTGGCGAAAACGATGGAAAATGCTGCAAAAAGGGCACAATACGCCATCAACGCCAGAGGCGGCCATTTGAGAGATATCATATTCAAAAATTGATGTAAACAAATCTACTTGGAACAAATTAAATGAATAAGATTGCCAACAGCCAAATTTTTATTTTTTTTTTTTTTTGATTTTTTTTTTTAAACATGGGTCCGTCGAATATGGGCAACCCTGTAGTTTCTCTCCTGCAACTTACTGACGAAATAATCGTTAAAGAGAAGACTGTTTCAAAGACGTTGGAGGTATTCCAAGTTTCATAAACGTTCCCAAAGTGGGTTCAATAGCTGAAAATTGCACAGCATATATTTTCCATTAGAGGTAGGCTACAACACAATACAATTCAAATCCCAATAACAAGAATTTTCTATATTTAAATCAGCAAAACGCTTTCAAAATTAGTACAACAATATTCGTAGCTAGATATGTTAGATGGTGTAGATCAATAACAAATAAGAAAGCTGTTCTAGCTTAGTAAGTTTCAACACGGTTCCTGCAGCCTTTGGCTGCAATAACTGAGTAATTGCATATGAAAATCTAACGTTTCCCATTTGAAGTAGACAAAACCCAACAACGAGAATTTTCTATATTTAATGCACAATAAAATCCTCTCACAATTAAGATTACAATTAATAGAAATAGAGATGTTCGACAGTGCAGATCAATAGAAACGTGAGGATATAATTATAACAATAACGCAAATTTCCAAAATTTTCACACGTCTGACAAACAGATGGCCAACTGGTCTCTGTGAAACCTTTGCTTTTTAGCATCCAATTTACGATTTAGCACCGCAATAAACTCTATATTTGTGCAATGTCATCAATTTTTGTATTTAGTTTCAAATCAACAAACACAGACGTTACCTCAAACAACATACGTGAATGAAAGTAGAGGCCAAAATAACACCATAAATGCCTAAATTTGTTTGATTGTTTTTGCTTAGCGGAACATTTTTGTGGAATTTCCGTTGAAATCCAAGACGTGGCCGAGTTAAATTTAGAGTAGACACCAGTGGAATGACTAATAGTTGGGCAAACAATACAAAGTCATAATGTGTGTTTAAACACGAACCACGCTTACCAAATAATAATCACTGAAGCGCAAATAAAACATTAAACACTTGGATTTTGGCGTACGCCTAACGTTATTCAAGCATTTATGGCGGCTGCATGTGGCATACGGTAGTACCCTATACCCGGAAGTAGCCCACAAAAAATATTTGCAATTGTTAATGGCTTAATTGGAAAATATTAAGTTGTTGTGTGTTAGAAATCATGTCACGTTTTCGGGGAACCTTTCACAATTTCAGCTTCAAATACTCCAATTCTTTTTTTTTCTTTTTTGATTTACCCTTCAACTAAGAGATCAAAAAATGCCTGTAAGACTTTTATATTGCCTTTGATAGATCATTCACTCTTGGGTATTTCAAGTCAAAAAATAATCAATCAATGATGATAACATTGCTAATACTTTTAAGGCATTTGCCGGCATCACTATAATGATGATGAGATTTGTTTTACTCACACTTGATATCAGTTAGCCCTTGCAGTTATTCTCCAACTGCCCGTTTTTATGAAATTTACATAAACATTGCTTTATTAAATTCTGAATTTCTATTTGATTATGATTAATTGTTCGAGAGAGTGCATAAATATTTGATCGTGGGAAGTTATAAATATTACTGTGGTGTACGATAACAATACTGGAATCTTAACATAGGCAAGGAAAAACAAGTAATTGAAACTATTTATTCTATGCAAATTACACTCTTAGCTTGAAGTTTTTATTTTTTTTTTTTTTTTCAAATAAAGCGAAACTAAAATATTGCTTAGAATTTTTTTTCTTTTTAGAAAGTTTTGTAAGTTTATGAGAAAACTTTCTATTGTTAACAATAAGAAACTGGGCCAATACTAATAAAATCCAACCTCAGAAATGTAAAAAATGGAATTAAATACAAAAGAGCAAGTCGACAGCTTTTCATAGAAAACTTCTTGTTAAAAATTTTGTAAGTCTACAGATATTTTACCGATGTCAGATATAAGAAATGGGGCTCAATTCTAACAAATCTGAGACCTGAGAAATGTAAAAATGGAGTTAACTACACAAGCGAGGGGAAAACTTCTTATTTAATACACCAAGGAAGGCTAGCCGTAATGTCAATTTACTTTTTGGTATGCAGTTCTTCTTCTTCTTATGTGGCGACTGGAATAGATAGCCGTATCTATTATACGCCGCCCGTAGAAAATAATTCCAGGCGCTTCGATCTTCTGCGCTTCTCCTACAATTCGTCACACCAAGCTTGGTATGCAGTTACTTTCTGTGTACTGTCAAATTTTTAGCGAAATTCAAGTACAGTTGAAAACGGTTATAACGAACTTGAAGTTATTAATGTTAATTACTGCTGTTATTAATGAAATAAGTTATATCCGTTGTAAAATTTCCAATTGATGAAAAATATGACGTATAATAAAATCCATTATTTTTTAATAGCCGGCTTTTATAATCCGTATCCCACGCTATGTAGGGTGATATTTTAAGATTTAAGCTTTTCAGGCTGGCAGCACTAGTTGGTAATGGCGTCCAAACGTCATCTATCAAAGTGAAAAGTGTACAGAATACTCTGCCATTTCACCATGGAATGACGAATGACCTACCACAACGTCTAATTTTTGGCGAATGGGCCTTACAAAAGCTCAATGAAAATCCGCTGTTTTATCGAAAAAATGTGTTCAGCGGTGAGGCTCATTTCTTGCTGGACGGATACGTAAACAAGTAAAACTGTCGCATCTGGAGTGATGAACAGCCACATGCCATGCATGAATTACCGATGCATACCGAGAAAACGACAGCCTGGTATGGTTTATGGGCTGGTGGCATCATCGGTCCATTTTTCTTCAAAGACGACCGTGAAACGTTAACCGTCAACAGCGAACGATATTGAGCCATGATACCCGATTTGTTTTTTGTTTTGCCCCAATTGGCTGAGTTGAACTTGGTTAACATGTGGTTTCACCAGGACGGTGCAACATGCCACACTTGCTTGTGAAACAATGGATATGTTGAGAGATGAATTTGGTGAGGAGCTTATCTCTCGATTTGGCCCCAAGATCTTGCGATTTAACGCCTCTTGGTTATTTCTTGTGCGGTTATGTCAAGTCGTTTGTCTATGTGGACAAGGCGAACACTATTGAAGCCTTACAGGATAACATAATACGCGTTATTCGTAGAATACAGGCCGAAATGCCCGAAAAACTGACAAGAATTTGGACCTTCCGAATGGACATTTTGTGACGGAGCCGCGGACAACATTTACATGAAATTATCCTTAAAAATTAAATGGAAAAGACCAATTTGTCGACTTCAATAAAAAAAATTAATTCTTCTTCTTCTTATGTGGCGACTGGAATAGACAGCCTTATCTATTATGCGCCACCCGTAGAAAATAATACCAAGCGCTTCAATCTTCTGCGCTTCTCCTCCAATTCGGCACACCAAGTTTCGATAGTATTTCAAAAACCTGGTCCTTTCAACGGAGTTTTGGTCGCCTTCTTCTGCGCCGTCCATCGAGTTCGTTGTCGAAAACTTTCCATGCCGGAGCATTTGGGTCCATCCGCACAACATGACCCAGCCAACGCAATCGCTGTATATTAATGCATTTGTCCACGTCGATGTCGGCATATAGCTCATACAGCTCATGCGACGCCGATACTCTCCGTCAACTATGATGCGTCCATATATTTTCCGGAGTGTTTTTCTCTCGAAAACTGTCAATAACGATTCATTCGCTTGCGTCATACATAGCCCAGGTTTCTGCGCCATACAACAAGACGGGTAGAACCAACGTCTGTACCAGACGTCCTGTACAGATACAGGATTTTTGTTTGTCGAGAGGGGGCAATACTCCCCTCTTTATCTCTATGATGACATCATTCTTCCACCACTTCAAAATTATAGTTGTTAACGTTCACATAGCGTCCTAAACGAGTAGACTCTTTCTTCGTTGAAACCAATTACCTTGTTTTGTCCTCGTTTACCACCAGACCCATTTCCGCTGCTTCCTTCTCGATGCTTGAGAAAGCTGCAGTAACATCTCGCAGTTTTCGCCCAATAATGTCTATGTCATCCGCATATGCGAATAATATATGGCTTTTATTAAAAATGGTGCTAGTCGTGTTAACTGCAGCTTTCCTCATAATCATCTCCAACAGTAAGTTGAAGAGATCGCACGATAAACTGTCGCCCAAGAAAATAATTGTAAAAAATTTTAATATATGATGCAAATTTGAGTGTTTTATTCGATTTAAAAAAAAAAAAACTACGATTAGAAAATCACCCTATATAAGTGCAATCAGTTTACACTAGATGGCGTCACAAAAATACGATTTCCTGTCTAAAAAACTTCTCAGACAAGTTTAAAATCACTTAACTCAGTATTGTTTGTGCATAAGTAGAAGAGAAAATGAGCCATATTTTACAGTATTTTTTCAATAAATGCGAAAACACTCGTACGAGCTAAAAATGTGAACAGGATTTATAGTCCTGATACTGCAAGAGCTAATTATGCGAAATTTTGGTTTAATCGATTCCATTCTGCTAATTATTATGTCAAAGATGCACCGCGCTCTGGAAGGCCAATTGTTAAAAATGTCGACAGAGTGATGGAAATCCTCAAGTCCCCACATCATCAGTTTGATTGCCCAGGAGCTAAACATTCCACACAAAAATGTGTGAAACTGCTGCATTAAGGCTGTTCCCAAAAAAAGCTCGATGTGTGGATACCATACGAGTTAACGCAATTTGTGGATGCCTCCATCTGCGAATCGCCGCTGAATCATAACAAAATAGATCCACTAAAGTGGGCGAAGACTGTCAATAAAAATATAAGTCATTAACGATACTATCAAGTAAAAACATTCGAGGTCGAATCGCGATGAACCGGCGCAAGGATTCACGGTAACGAAGATTTTGCTATATGTTTGGTGGAATTGACAGTGATTTTTCTACTACCAAATTCTTGATTCGTATCTGTACTATCGATAATGAGACCGTCTAAAGGAAACAATTGCCCAGAGGCGGTCGGCTTTGGCTAATAGGTAACAAATTCTGTTCTATTAGGACAACGTCGGGCCACACACATCGATACTGACTGGCCAGAATCTCAGGAGCTTTATTGCTTATTTCCTATGCATCCACCTTGCAGTACAAACCTGACAGCACGTGATTAGTACCTGTTCCTGTCTATAGTAAATTATTTTGCTGATGAAAAATTCGCCTTATTTGTCAACAGAGACGAGAGTTTCTATGAGAAACGCATAATGAAATTACCTTCAATGTGGCAATTACTTTTCAAACAAACCGGTGCATAATTGGCCTAAATCGGATCATTCTAAATAAGCTAAGTAAACTAAGTAAAGCCTTGCATGTCATGAAAAAATAAAGAATTTCTTTTTACTACACCTTACTATTTTCTAATGAATTTTAAAGCTTTAATTCCCTATGATCGAATTTTGCAAAGGCACAACAAATGGGGAGTAGTTTTAAAAATATACGAGCGTTTTCAATACTAAAGAAGCTAAATTTTCGCTTGATAGTTTAACGTTAACTTATACATACTTCAATGCGTATAAAAGTTCATCAAAATGAAAACTGGTATTTTTTCAAAACTAAATAGTATAGCCAAATTTTTATTGTGGAACAGCTGGTCAGTTGAGGCATCAATTCAACATATCCTTCCAATAGTAACTAGTCCATTACCAAAGTTTTAAATTCTACTGTGACAAGTTATTTCAGAAAGAAAGTTCGTTTTAAGAATGTTCGCCGTAAATGTGCCAAAGTGGTGAAATGTAAAGAAACAAAAAAGGACGAAAAGCCTGGCATTTTCATACTTGATTCAAAACTGGCATAGTGTATTTTGAAGAGAATCTAATCACTGTTAGTGGTGGCTAATATAGGCATCTTGGGCATTCTTATACAAAAATTTGCGATGTCCATATTTTTTCTGTGGACTTTTAAGAAAAATTGTGAAATATTTTTAAATATATCCCATAAAGTGTAGAAAATTTGAAGAAAATTCAATGATTGTAGTTTTTCCAGCTCGTGAACTGTTAATAATAACAAATTTTGAAAAGAACGAGAAATTTGATCTTCTGACTTTTTCACAAAATCGTCAGAAGATGAAAAATTGCTTTAAATAAGAAATATCACAATATTTTACTTCAGTGGACTGTAACAGAAAGTCAAAATAGGTGATTTTGAACAGAAATGGCTAAGTTGGTTTAGTTTGGGTCATTATCGAATGAAAAATAATATGCGTAAATCATTTCTACAAGGCTCACATTTGAAGATGAACAATTGTCAAGTGGAGAAATCTTAAATACTCGTATAAATGTTTTCAATAAGGAATATCACAATATTTTGCTTCAGTGGTTTGTGATGGAATGTCAAATATGTAGATGGTCTTGGGTAAAAGTTACCAATTCTGGGCCATTATCGAATAAAAATTAATATAAACATCCGTTTCTGTAAGACTCGTGTTTGTCGAGTAAATGTATGAAGAAAAAGACAACCTGAAATAGATGTGAGTAAAATTTAAAGAAAATGAAACCACTCTTAAAAGTGTCGGATGTGTTTAAAATGTTTGCAGAGAATTTTTGAATAAAATTGAGAAATGGTTTTAAATGTGGTCTTATAAAACGTTGAAAATTTTAGCCAAATTCAACGACCTTCAGTGCCAATTCGGAAGTTGACAAAAATTGAACATCTGGGGAAAACGAGAAATGCAGTTTTTTGAACTTTGGTGTTTGCAGGTGGTGGTCTGGTGGCGGAAGTGGGTAACATTTTTGCTGAGAATTTTTGAGTAATTTACAGAAATGTTTTTAATTTGATCTTATAAGACGTTCAAAATTTGAGGAAAATTCAACAATCGTCGTGGCCAACTGGGAAGTTGCCAAAAACTTAAAATCTTGAGAAAACAAAAACTTCAATTTTTTGAGCTTTTTGGAATATCATCAGAGAATGGTGAAACAGAGCAATCGGAGATAAATATCTTTTAATAGGTGTCCACAAGCATTCAACAGTGCATATCATAACATACTGCCTCAATAGTTTCGGGTAGGTACATCAAAATAGGTGATCGTGGGTAAAAAAGCGCTGGTCCGTTTTCAGTCTTTTTCGAGTCGTTTGCGTAAAACTCGTATTTGAATTGCAGATTTTGGAAACTATTTCTCAAATCGGATTTTGGGAATCAGTTACTTGCCGCCATCACCAAATATAATCTTATATTGCTTTCAAATAACGAATAAATAGTAAAAATTAAAAATTCTGATAAAGAATCTTGCTTGTAAGAGCAAGTTTTTTGTTGCTAGACTTATTTGTCTTAAGTGTACCACTTGAATAAAACATCGATCATTAGAGGCAAATTGTTTCTCTAATGAACCGAACACTTGCAGTCTACAGCATCAGATCTAACTATGAGATTGCCTAACGTTTTTTTTTTTTTCATTTTTATTAAATTTGAATGAAATATATACTAACGACAAAAATGAGTTTTTTCAATTTGAGAAGAAAAAAGTACGACTCTTAGACCAATAGTAGAATACAATAAAAACATGTCTATATGGCAACTATTTCAACGTTTAAGCCATATATATGGCCATGTGCGGAAAGAAAGGTAGCCAATAGCAATTATTAAAATTTCAATTTTTCTTTCTACATACTTAGTAGATTTAAGGTCTTATTCACAAATTCTATTGGAAGTTTGTTAAACGAATTCTCATATCTTCAATAAATGTTAATGGAAATAACCCCTAAGTAGAAAATACTTAGAGTAAACAATTCTTCGAATACAACTTAGTTACAGAATTTGGAAAAATTGACTCCTAACTATTATTCAGTAAATGCAAAAATTATTTTCAATCATCTTAAAGAATACCATAAAGACATTTTACTCTCATGCATCTGGTTTTAATTGAATTACGCAAACACTGCCTGCTCCCTGAAATGATGTATGGCCATCCTTCTGACTGAACTTGGCAGCCCTAATGTGAACCACTTTCAACTTGATCAAATATGGTTCACATTTCGAAATAATTTTTGAACTATTAAATACTGCAAAATGTCCATTTCAATTAGTTTTTGTTACAATTATTGTTTTATTTTCCACTTTGTTTTTACTAATCAATGTAACTTGCGCAGCATTAAAAAGACTAATTACAATTTTAGTTTCTTTTTTTTTTTTAAATAACAAAAGTATGCCAAAAACGCACACATTAGATCATCAAATTTACACATGTAAGTGCTAAGATTAGTTAAAACATACAATACTTATAATAATATTACACAATAAAGTTAGCAAATTAAAACTAGAAATACCAACAAAACACTCTTTTTATTAGACAAACACACATGAATTAAGAAAAGAACAATGGAGAAAAAATGTATATACAAGTGATATAAAGGGGGATTTTCACAAATTTCGACAGAGCTTTAATACAAAAGTATTTCACAAAAAAATTACATAAACAAAATGTTGATTTTTATTACTATAAAATACTTTTTGATACGACATTGAGCGTTAATCTGTTATCAGCATGGTACTTTTCCTTTTCCTATAATCCCCCCTTTGTCTTTAATGGCAAAAGTTAAAAATCAATAAATAAATTAGCGAAAATTGATGAATTACAAATGTCGTCTTAACAGAACTTAATGGAACAATCACACTTTGGGCAAGTCACGTATTCTCATTCACTCTCACACATACACACGCTGAGGTATCTCTCTACACATATATTAATATAATATTTGTTGTTGGTGTTGTTTTATAAAATCACGTTTTGTTATTGTTTATGTCTGAGGTTCACATTGTTGCCGCTGCTGTTACCGATGCCGCTGCACATAAATCTACAGTGAGACAATGACTTCTTTGCCTGTCTTAAAGTCCGTACACTTGAAGCGGGGACAACACTTGGGGAAGGTCCAAGAGGGATCAGCGGGCAACTCTTCACAGCCGGGCATTTCAATGTAGGGGCAGGTTTCAATATTAATCGTCTGCCTTGCCAGATCACAAGTCAAGGCAGCGCAAATGCCTTTAGGCTTGTATTCCTTGTTGGGTAACATAGCACGGTGGGTGAATTTGTCGTAACATTTACCAGGATGAGCTGTAAAGAGTAAACAAGAGGGAAATTAGTAAGTTTATTGAGGGAACGAAAGCATTTGCATATGAAAAAAGGCATGATTTATTGTAATTTGCAGTGAAATAAGGAAGTCATAAGATGACTTACGACATTCTATGCATATTTAATTAAATCGCCCGTTTAAACAAAGTACCGGAATGGGGGATTATAAATACATATGAACTTTATAAAATTAATGTTTAAACAACTGTTGTAGAAATCAACGACATGAAATTAAATGTTAACATTTTGTAAACACAGAGAGGAATTGCGACTGGTGATGGAAAACAAAAGAAAAAAGATGGGAATTTTGTCGTTGTTGAAGGATGATGAAATAGCTAAGAAATTCTTCATCTAAAAAGTGAGATTGAAGAGTAGTAAATCGTTGAAATTTTGAAATTAAACAATATAAATAGTGCAACATTTCCTTTGTTAAACAGCACGGTTGCAGAAAACAAATTTAACAAAACAAACTATATTGTAAAAAAAACAAGAATAACCAATACACAAGTAATCCTTTAACAATATATCTATTTAAATTAACACAAAGCACAAAACAATGAAATTAATTCGAAATTTCAGGCAATTTCTCTTTAGTTTTAGTTTTACTAAACAAACAAAGATTGATTATGAGGCATACGATATACATAATATAAATCATAGTACAAATAGATCTACATTCCATTGACGTCAATTGGCAAAACAAAGGAAAAAAATACCCAAAAACAAACCCCAATCAAACCGGTCTTAAGCCCCAAAAGTAGCTGTGAAGAAACTGTTGTGGTCTTTTACTTTTTGCTTCGCTTTTATTTTCTATTCTAGAATAAAATATGCTATTCTCGCAACAAAAGCGGACATACTAAACGAATTTGGCTTTTGGTGGTAATAATGCTAATTTTGTATGATATGCGAAATTTTAAGAAGGTATTCTCCAGTTATGGTGGTTTGAAATATTTTTATGTGAAATTCCTGCATCTCACATATGACTTCAGCTATAACATTAATTAATACAAAATAAGCAGTTATTTTTTTGGAAATCTATGTGATACACATTTCATTGTTATAACTATGTTAATATTTGTGTTATTTCTTGAAGACAGATATTTACATTTCATTTTGGTAACTCATCACTTTTCAGCAGTGTGTTGGTTTCCTTTTATTTTGTTTTGTGGTTTTTGAATTTCTCAGTTTAGAAAAGAAAATTCACCATGCATGAGGGAACTGTAAACCACATTTTAGTGAAATTTTTTGCTAAATGTTGTTACTGTTCACCCAAATTGTTGCGAGTTGAAACAAAATATTCGTGCTGGGAATTGGAATAATCTAATCAAGTTCGTGTCTTAAGTCTTTTGCATTTAAATTTTTGTTAAAGAAATAGTCCAACAAGTGGCAGCGAATCATTAACCACCATCGGTTGGCTGTTATCAGTTGTAGTTATTATTGTTAAATTTTTAGTTTTAAAGATTGAAGAATTGTTTAGAATAAAACAAAAAATCATTTTATATTAATTACATAAGTCTTTACTTAACTGAAATTGTTTTCGTTTAAAATGATACCATTAATGTGCGATAGGTAGCGTCTAAGTCATTTCAGTTAAAATGATTTTGCCTACGAGACTCTGAAATTTGTGTTGAAAATTACAAGCCAACTAACTTCTTTCAAATACCTTTGAATTGTAAATGTAAATCAATACAATCAATAAGATAAAAAGGTAGAAAAATGTAATATATTGAAAAGTTTAATAAAGTTTGTATCTTAAGTCTTTTGTTTGCAGTTCAATGTTGGGAAATGAAAATTTAAATATTGCTGTTTGGATAAATATCCACAGTCGTATTTCTTTTAAGAAACAGTATTTTCTACAAAAATGAACTAAGTTTTGCAATAAAACGTCTTTTTTCTTTTTAAAGCAACCCCAATTTCAATATGAAAACATATCTAGTTCAAAACACTCGCTCTACCTCTAAAGTTTGCGAAGAATTTACACTCATTTTGTGTTGACTCTTGTATTTTACCTCAAGTATTTTATTTATTACAACTGACTGCTTTTATCTCATACTACTTCTCCATCATTTGCAGTTGTAATAAATTACACATCTCTCTACCTGATAAAATTGCAAATACCTCCAACTGATTCATAGTGGCTATTTTTAGAATCGCTGTTTATTTCAAGTTGATACTACAGTAATTTTAAAGGAGTGATATGTTTACTTTAGCTCATTCCCGTTGTTCTTTAAGATTTTATTGACACAAAAAAAAAAACAAAATACACAGGTAAAGGTCTGTTGATTGTTTAAGACGTTTTATTTAGATCTACTTTATCCAACTGTTGTTTGTGTAAATCTAAAAAGGAATACTTTGAAATTCCTGTGTATTTCATTTTCATTTGAAATATCTTTTAGTTGATTTAGTCATTAAAGTTAAAGAAATTTCATGTTTGTGGTTATTTCTTTGCATTTCCCACAAAATATTTAAAATTCTTGAAATTTTTGATATACAAATCACAGTATTTAAATCATTTTTGTCTTGAAGAAAAGCTGGTTAAACTTGTTTTTAAACACAGTATTTTTTCCGATTTTCGTACTCATTCATATTTTACTGTAACTTATTTTATTGCAATTTGTACGATTGTTTGTAATTTCACATAACATATTCATTCCATAGCCAATTAAGTTATTTATTGAGCTGATGAATTTGTATTAGCTTAAGAAAAATAATAAATTTAAAATAAGAAATTCATTTGAAATCATGGAAGAACACAAATGCACATAGCGGACTAAATACGAGTAAGCACTGGCTATAAAGTTTATGTTTATCTGAAGTTTGTGTCTTAAGTCTTTTGTTTTGAAAGTAGAAGAAAGAGGTTATAAGATATTTAGTAGTGGAAATATTTTAATTTTCTGTTAGCCGTTCATTAGTGCTTTCTATTTGTAAACTAGGTTGGATGTTTTGAAGGTGAAATTGTTGAATATTACAGGAAAAACTTAAATACTAAATGTATCCTGAAGTGTATCCGCTATAATGGAGTAATTTTAAAACTATGTTTGTTGTTTGTTTTTGTGGTAAATTTTGAAATAGAAATTGCTTTTAATATGATAACTGGAAAAAAGCTGCTAGTAACTCATGAGAAAATTTTAATTATTGCAATAACTCAAGCGTTTTCAAAAAGTTTTCAGAGTCTAAGATATGAACACTATGGGAGCCTATACTGAACACAAGTACAGTCATTTGTTAATTATTAAATGTCTTATTTTGTTCACTAAACTTCCTACTTTTACAAGTTATTTTATATTTATTAATATGGCAAATATTTACATTACCATGTCATGTTTTTTTATAAACATATATATTTGCTTTTTAGTCTGAAATGGTAAATGTCTAGCAGCTTTAAGAGAAATCAAATGTGCATTAAAACAATAAACGCTGTAAACGTGACTAACATGGCCTTTCATTGAAAATACAAAAAAAAAATGTATTGTAGTTGACATCAAAGTATTCAAACCATTAAACGTTGAGAAAATAATGAATTATAAAAACATCGTTATACAAATACAACAAATATAAATATCAAGTTTTATGTATAGTGTCATTCAAATGTAGAATTACAATAAAATCAGGGATTTGTACAGAATTTATAGTCATTGTATCCTTTCAAAATGTTTGTAAATGAGAAACATAAATTGAGTTTAAAACAAAAAGAAACATTATTTAATAATAAATCTCCAAACTTTTAAAGTATTTTAAGAAAAAAAAAGAAAATACTTCAGAAAGTTAAATGTCGTATTTTCAGATTATAAACCTTAAACTGTATCAGTTTTTGAGGGTCCAGTGGTGAAAGGAATTATATTTCCTTAGACACAAATTATTACTTTTATTAGCATTTTGTAATGTTAATTTTAATAATTCATTAATGAGCATTAAAATCATTAAAGGTAAACGTTTATTTCAATTAGATAATACAGCTCTATTAAGTTTTTAATACTATAGCGAATGTCATATTATGTGAATTAATTGCATTATTACGGATTAATTGCATAAACGGAATTTATTGGAGATATGAGTTAAATGAATTGTACAGATTATATGACAATCCTATACTATAACATTTTGGGATATTTTTATTTGTATTTCCCACAATAGTACATTCTTTGTGCGATAGGTGGTGCTCAACTTATGTAGCTACATGTACTATTTCTACAATTAATAACAACGTTTTATACTCAAGTCTCATAAATTATTCTTCCAAGGGATAATCAAACTCTATTGAATTCACCTTCACCCTAAGAAAGAGAGTTTGTAGCCACAATCATATGCATCATTATCTCATATTCTACCAGGTCACGGCCGACCACATAATTTCACATGAGCCAAACAAATAAAATTGTTATTTGTTATTACTAAACTCGTTTAGTCAAATATGTCAATTGCTGCTGCGTTAAATATACACATTTCTATTAACAATATAAATTAGCTGAATACCTAAAAAACTTTAAACACTAATTAATTCGAAATTGAAAGTGAAATAAACACAAACAGTCATAGAGATATACGTGAAACTGAAATAAAAGAATTCAGTCACA
This sequence comes from Philornis downsi, assembly GCA_019455685.1. NCBI lineage: Eukaryota > Metazoa > Arthropoda > Insecta > Diptera > Muscidae > Philornis > Philornis downsi. Next base: position 2,618,516 of record JAHXMU010000525.1, on the reverse strand, counting down.
AACCTGTTAAACAAACTTTGACAAATTAACTTAGCGTAATTAACAGGGGAATTTTATAATAACAATTTATCATAAACCTGATAAACTAAAACTCAAACTTTGAAAAATTAACTTAGAGTAATTAAGAGGAGAATTTTATAATAACATTTTTTGTTTTATTTTTTTGTAAACAACAGCTAAATATGGTAGTAAACAATTTGGACACCTCATACCTCTTTATGCCTCTACTGTCATGCATTTAGAATTTAGAAATATTAAACTTGATAAGAATTCTTGTTTTTTAGAATTCACATTAACAACAGTTTTTATTGCTTTTTTATGGTGTCTGAGCTTATTTACGTTAAAGAAAAAATTAGACATAATCTTGGAAAGAATTTGTGAATATTACCAAATAATTTAAAAACCAAACCAGTTATTTGACGATTTAAGGCATTTGAAGATTTAAGGCATTGAATTGACGTCAATTCATTTTTGGATTTAAATTATCATTTCTGAACCAAAAATACTAGTGATATACAAAAAAATATTTCAAAATCGTTGCTATACCACAAAAATGATCTCTATGAAATCAAAAATATAAAACATTAAACTGCTGAAGCCCCTTCACTTTGTTAGCAACCAGTAATTCCTGGAGTTCCCGCGCATACTTTTGGTTAATATTGTTTAAAAACACTTTGAAACGTATACGGTATGATATGAAATTCTTGATATCTCATACGTAAATTGATTGAAATAAATTCAGCGCCACACATTGTACATTAATTGTACTATCACACAGAAGAAGTGTCTAAAATTGTGTCCAGTCTTCTATAATTTGGTGGAATTTACTTTCTTTCGTTCTTTTTCTTAACCAAAGGAATAAGTGCTTTGTAAAAGCAAGTAAATTTTAAAGATTTGTACACTACGTTACAAAATTTAATATGTTTGAGGCATATAAATCTATTTTATTGAAATCATTTTTACTTGATTTTTCACTCTTTATTACATAAATTATTCGAGATATGTAAGCGATGTCCTTTCTAAGCTCTATTATAATCGAGCAAACTAAACTGGTGCCTATATTTTGGCTGTCTTACATAATTGAAGGGATATTTAAAATTATCATAGAAAATATAAAAAACAAAACAAAAAAACTTCCTCACTTACTAGACAGAATCGCAAAGCCTTATTGAATTTTGAAATGAACAACCTCTCTTAAAAAATATTAATACTGAAAGGTCATCTTTTTTCAAGTGAACGACACAAACTCCATAACACTTCCGTATCAAAACGAATAATCTTCTATGGTTAAACAAATCACATAAACTATTTTAAATTCATGCAATAAGCGTAATGCCTCAAAACAACAAGATTTTTACATACTTTTCAAAATTTCTTTAATAAATATTTGTATCAATGTTCTCTAATAATTGAGACTCTAATGTCTGCTAAGACTACACATTCGATTATTACCAAGAAATTGTTATACATTTTCCTTTACTGTGACTTTATTGACTTTAAAAATTCGAACATTGCCTATCGAAGTCAATAGAAACTATGTTTAATATTGTAATTCCACACATGTTTATTTTCAATTCTATTAATTTTTTCCAAGTTTTTTCTTTTTTTTTTTTTTGTTAAATATTTGCTTAATTAAATATCCACACATAACACTGCTAATATTATAATGAATATGAATGGAGATTCGACTAACAAAGACTTCAGTTGAAGTCCGTTAAGAAGAAAATTTTCAATACTAACCAGGATGAGACAGAGAGCGTTGTGTAAAAACTGCTGCTTCTGTACAGCTTAAATTGCTAAGCACAACGAAGAAAGCCAAAGTGGCGAATAAGGCAATTATTCTTGATGAAGACATTTTAAAGTTGTTTATTTTGTTTATTTTTTGATATAATTTTCTTGAAATATTATTTATTTATTTTTAGTTTTCTTCAACAAGCACTTTATTTATTTATTAATTTGCTGTTGATTTGAAATTGCTGTCGTTGTTGATTTTCTCTAGCAACAACTTTTTCTTGCTTCTTTAACACTTTTTGTTTAATTTCTTAGAAAATTTTGTTAATTTTTTTGCAAAATTTTCAAAATTTTGTTTTCCAAAAATGTTTTTTTTCAATTTTTTTTAATTTATTTTTTTTTTTGTTCTGTTAGCGGTTCAAAACTCTTTATCAGATTTTTGTTTTGCTTTTGCTGAACTGTTAACTGTTTGAGTTTTGCTATTCAACTGAACCATTTTCGTTATCTTCACTCATATTTAAACGACTCTTAAAGCGGGAGCTTCTCCAGCTTAGCTCAGTTTGGCTCATCATTTTGCTGGTTGGTGGTTGTATTCATTGGCACTGACGTAAAACGTGAGCGTGACGTGTCTACTTTTTATTTTAGCGTGTTTTCATTGTTGTTGGCTTTTGAATTTACAAAAGAAAGAAAAAATCAAAAACCAAATTCACATATACTTAGAGTGTGACTATAAATTGTTCGAACACATTGTAAGCAAATTAAGAGTTCAATAATGCTAAACTAAATGGCTTAATATTATCTGCCTAACACGAATTTAATTTGGTTTGGGAAAATCTTGCAGTATAATGACATACTTTTAAGATCGAATTTAAGTTTATATATATTATATTTCAAATTTTTCAAATAATACAAATAAGCGAATTTAAACATTTAAGGAACTTACAGGCTTAATTTGTATGCGAAATGATTCACATTCTCGAAATAATTCATACAATTTCTTTGAAATCTTGGATTTATTTTTAGATAACCATTTGGTTTACGTGTACGATATGTTCGTCAAGTTGTATGTACATCACACGTAAATTATATCTATTGTAATAACTCGAGCGACACCTATCGCACGTCTTTTGCACTGTTATATGCTACATCATAGAATAGTTATCCAAAATCGCTTCCACTTCTTGAGTGTCATTTTTGTTAAAATATCGCAAAATTATTTAGATTTGATATGCATAATATTAACTTGATTTTATCAAGGTTAATATTGCCTGGACAAATTTTTCGAAAATTGCGCAATCTGATCCAATACCCCATCATGAAACCGATGTATGAGCAACTCTATAACACACAATATGCGCAAGGCAAACACATTACATTCTGTCAAAAAGGTGTGGAGTGTTGATCAATGAAACACAAAATATTATTCCAATTTCAATCAATTCATTCAATTGTATTGTAATGCCTTTTAAATGGGTTCCTTTCGAAATAGTATACTTATGCCAACGACGAATATTTCAACATTCTTCAAAATATTTTCCAAGCGGAAAAGCGAATCCCTTTTATGTCTTCTGTTGACTGAAAACAGATGCCTTAAAGTAATGATTTAAGTTTTGGAGAGAGAAAACAAGTCAGTCAAAGCAATATCAGGCGATTATGGCTGTTGTTCGACGATATTTGTTCAGTATTATGGCAGAATGATAGCCCTAAGAAAAGGTGCCTTTTCATGAGATGAAATCCATTACTTTTCTTTTCACAAATCTCTCAAGCGCTGTGCAACTCCCAAATAATACTTTTTATTTACTGTGTGACCTTCTGGCAAGCACACATAGAGCACAGCACCGAAGACAGTCAAAGAAAACATTCAACATTACTTTGACTTATGATCGACTTCGACCAGTTTTTTACGCTTTCAGTTCAGTTGGAAGCCGGCATTACAAACCTTATTGACTGGTTTACATGTCATACTCGTCTCATCACCAGTTATACTTTATGAATACGGTTATGAAGTTATGAACTTTATGAATACGGTGTCGGAATTGAGTAACTCTAGCATGTCTTCAGCGACTTCAACACGACTGATATTGAAATTTTTTAAGAAATTCAGGTGTTAGGAACGAATCGAACGGCATCGCATTTCATATACATGCAATCATGTAAAACTAAAATGGTACGAATTGATACATGAGACATAGAATATACAGCGGCTATCTCTCGACCGTAAATGACGATTTTTAGTCACCATTTCTTTCACTTTATCGATGTTAACTTCGAAGGTATTGATGGCCGATTAGAGCGACGCAAATCTTCTGCCACACTTCGACTACTTTGCATTCATATACAAGTTTTTTAATAAAGTCGGTTCATCGTAGCAATTTTATTACATTTTTAATGATTTCCACACGAAATTCAATTTATAACATTTAATTTGATTGTACAAAATTTCTTTGTGCAATATTTTTAACTATTTGTATTTTTTTTTTTTTTTAACTATTGTAAAAATTGTGAAACACACTTGAGATGAACTAACAAAATCGAACACTGTAATCAAACTAAATGACAGATTGTGTTTAAAATTTGCATCAGTGTAGGGGGCGGTTGTGCCAATTTGACAACAAAAAGTATTTTGACAATTCTTTTTTAACGCGTTTTTTTTACGGAGTGCATTCTAGGTACACACCCTTAACCGTGACCGGCCATGGTATGATTGTTAGAAGGCTAAAAGCCTATAACTATTTGAGCGGAGGTTATTTCGATGTATCTGACAAATATTTCGAATAGTTGACAAGTTTAGTAAATGCTTTTACAACTGAGTTTTAAATGAGAATGCGTGTAAACTCAGTAAATGTAGGAAGTTCTTCCACATGTCATTCATGGGATGCAAGGGAATTTGGTTGTTTTTTTGCTTAAATCCTGCTTCTTATAACATTTGAAGGGTCTCCAATATTGAAGTATTCCATTTTTTTCCTTTTGTTGTTATGTTTTTACAACATAATTTGTTAATATGAGCAGTTAATTAGACTTCGGCAGCGCATATTCTGTGATTTTGTAATATATTGTAATTTTTTTCACATTTATTTCACTGCAAGAATACAACTAGTTTATTTTGCAACAATACCTGTAGGTCAGCCTGTATAATAACCATTGTTTTCGGTAAGTGTTTTATATTTATCCTCATATGTCGGTTGAATTATTGTTTTGTTTTTATTTATTTATTTATTTTATTTTTTGTAATATATCAATTCAATTTTCTCCAAACTGAGACCATGACGCCGATAAGATTTGTATGACATTGTAATAATTATTTTGACAAAATAATTGCACGTCGTGTCCTATAAATCTTAACATTATTGTTACTATCATATTCTCTAAACGGCTGAAGTAATAGAAAGCAAAGCAACATGAAGAGATTTTTATAATCTTGTTTGTCAACTAAAAATTTTTATGAGTCTATCAGTTTTTTTGCCTAATATTATTGAGCGTGGGTGTTTCAACCAAAGTGTTAGGCTTTTGGAATGTTTTGTAAATTTCTACGAAATTTTTTCAGTTGTTTGCCAATATATAGCTAAAGTAAACCAAATGGAAATTACCTTGCCATATGAAATTGTAGGTGTCTTAATTAAGATTAAATATGTGGTGGTGATGATGGCGACAGAAACGAGGTCTGAATTACCAGCCTCTAAACAATCACCGCCAGTTTTGATCAAATATGACAAACAATACGCAGTTGATCTCTCTAAACGATCAATTTGTAATTATTAAAACACAATAATAATCTTTAAATTATACTTAAGTGTTTTGTATTTCCAGCGACATTTTAAAAAGCTTTTAGAATTTATTAAATGGGAATTAGCCAGTATTAAAACTTATATTAAAACTAGCTTGTATTAAAACTTGAGCGGTAATTTCTGGCATCAAAACAATTCCCACGTAGGTCAGTATTGAGTTAAATAGAAATTAATTAAATTAATTATTAAAATTAAATTAATTTTCATAATTATATTTATATTTATCAAGGACCTTTACGAGATTTCAGTTTCGTTTCGGTTTTAATGCTGATATTGAACCATGAACTACTGTATAACCAATAACCTATCGACGTGATCAACCGCATAAAAAAAGCAATTGCGTTCGATGGGTTTTAATGTGAGGATGGCCCACATGATCCGGTGCTAAAAGTATTTGACAATGGACTCGATAAAGCAGAGAAGAAGGCGACCAATACGTTGGAGGGATCAAAAGTTCGAAAGATTTTCAAAACTTAGCGTGATAAATTTTAGCAGAAGAAGACGTATTTACATACGTCGTATGATAATAATATTTATTCTGTTGATCATCTAAATAAATAACTACATAAACTGTTCACCTCCTCACCTTAGCTACCACCAGACGAATGTTCGATGGCAATACCAGATATCGTAAGAAATTTTGTAAAAGGTTCAAAATAAAACCATGAAATTCGGTAAACAAACTCTTCCATAAAGGGAAGAAAGATGGAATTTTCAAAATTCGAGTTATCAGGAGTTTATATGGGTGAATGAGTGATGAAAAAGTGACACCACCGTGATATGACAGGGATGATAAGTAATAACCCTTTACCTTCCATGCCAACATCTGCCTAAATTTCCAAGAAGACGTCACAGGCTTGGAGGCAATTACGCCACTTACACTACACTACACTATTTAAAAACTAGTTCAAAATGCTAAGCGAATGGTAGTTAATTGAGATTTTTTTTTGTTGGTTTCATATCAGTTGTAAGCTATTTGATAGGAACAAATTTGAACGTTAACACAATAAATCTAAACTAGCTTTGTTCCAGATAATGGAAATAATACAACAGCAGTGATTAAGATATAACATTAAATTGACTGCCTAGAACTAGAAGCTATATAAATAACAAACTACTAGATATTCTCTATCATAATACATTAGATTTCTTCTAGTTAATCTAGTCTTTACAATACTTTTAAATCGCAGTAAATTATATTGTATTTAAATTTCTTTTAATATATTCTACGTCTCCTGTAAACTGTTCTCTACAACATTTTTGGTAGAGTGTAAAAATTAATTTGTTTTATGTAAATAATCATGGCTCTGACTCTGAATTTATTTTTTAAGGCCGACCTACCTCCCAATCCTATCATCGATCTATCATCATGGCCCGATTTATCACAGAATATTGATTTCAATTAAAAATCTTTATTATGCAAATACCTGACGTTCGATCTCAGCTGTCTCAACTTAACTCATTAAAACTATAATGAAATATTTCGACAAATTCCTTTTGTGTTATTTTAGCGGCATTTTATATTCTGTGTGTGTGTGTGCCAAAATATTGAATATATAAATAAATAAAATTGAAAAAATACAACAATTTTCAGAAAACGTGTGAAGGCAATTAATTTGATAAGAATTTGTATAATCTTAAATCAAAACTAGGTAGGCAGACGGCAAAAAAAAACATCAAAAGAAAATGTTGAAATTTATAGTTTTAATATTTGTTCTAAAATCAAGTTTAATGTTATACGTTTAATATAAAGTTTATAATAATTTATGACGAACACGAATGTTTTCATCAACATTTATTGGAATTGTATATACATACTGTTCAATATCTACATATATGTACACATGTACAGGGTGGCGCAATAGAACGTGCATATTTAAAAAATAGATTAAAAAATAAATACAAAAGGTATGGTTAAAATAAATCTAAGGCATTGTAGAGTAATAAATGGAGTTTATTTTTTAAAAATAACATCATCTAAATGGTGACCCTCTCTACGACGGCACTCCTCTAACCGCAAACGAAAATTATTGAAAACTTTCTTCAGTAATACTGGTGTAATGGCTGCCATTTCACCACAGATATTCTCCTTGAGCTGAACGATGTTCCTTGGATTATTACTGTAGACTTTGTGTTTGAGGTATCCCCACAAAAAAAACGTCAAGAGACGTCAAGTCTGGACTACGTGGTGGCCATTGGATATCACCTCTTTTCGAAATTTCGAATCTGCCAGGGAACATCTGCTTCACCACCGCCATGGAGTCATTTGATGTGTGACAGATAGCTCCATCTTGTTGGAACCAAGTTCTGGAATTCACTATTCTTGAACTTTCAATTTCTGGAGCCAAAAATCCGTCCAACATCTCAACATAGTGTTCCGTATTAACTGTGACGTTTTTTTTTTCGAAGAAAAAAGGACCAATTGTTTCTCTGCCAGAGATTGCTGCCCATACTGTCACTTTGGGACTATGCAATGGTTTCTGGTGTTTGATTTTGTTATTTTCACTGTTCCAGTAACGACAATTTTGACGGTTTACGAACCCATTCATAATGAAATGAGCCTCGTCAGAGAAAAGGATATTGTCAAAATTGGAAAATCGATTAAGTATTTCATTAGCAAATGCGAGCCCTGCTATGAAGTCAGACTCTTTCAATTCTTGTGTTAATTGCAGCTTATATGGCTGCAGTTTAAGATCCAATGTTAAAATTCGTTGCAAACTTCGTCGCGATAATTGTAAGACAGACGATCTCTTGTGAGTCGACATTTGTGGAGTTCCTCGTACTGACTCCATAACTCTCTCAACATTGTCTTCGGTCCCAGATGTTCTTGGGCGATCATTTGCTTGTGGTTTAAATGTTGAACCGGTCTCTTCAAAACGCTTTACCCATATTATAATTAAATTAGCACTCGGAGCTTCACTAATTCGCCGTAGTCCATATTCAGCACAATATAGTCGCCTAGTAGCAATATATGAACGAGAGTTCTCGTAAAATGCGCGCACGCAAAATGCGCGACGCTTCCCGTCGAAGTGATTCATAGCGACTAAAACTCCATGAGCCCGCCAACCCAACGATGTAGGCGCCCGAAATTCTTTGCATCTAAAATTCTTATACACCGCTCATTAACCTTATTTTCGAAGACTTTTCGACTTGAGGTTTTCTCATTGTTGGTTTGGACCACATCGAATTTTTTCCCCCCTTTTGCTCCGGGTATTATATTTTCGATTCGCTCTCCACTCCAAATACACAGACAAATAGATAGGCAGATTTCATCATCTTTCCAAAAAATTTTAAATTGAACCGCTAGATCACTAGACCAGCATGTGAATATACTAAACTGACTGAACAGATTTTGAAGTCAACAGTTGGGAATTCAGAAAAGTTTATTTTATTCCTATTTTATTAAAGTTATCGAGATATTGGGCGAGGAAATAATAAATATTTAATACTGAACATTCAAAAAGGAGCCATATTCAATATAAACCACGGATTGGGTAATTTAAGTGTTTCAGATTACTCTTGTTGGTTGTCTAGTTAACAATTTTAAGCAATTTTGTTTCATTATCCCCTCACGGAAGTTCTTAAATTTGCTGTTTCGAAATATCTGAAAGCAAATTCCAAACACTGATAATGATACCTTAAGTATCGGGAAACCATAGCTTGGCTTGCGGTTAGAGGAGTGCCGTCGTAGAGAGGGTCACCATTTAGATGATGTTATTTCTAAAAAATAAACTCCATTTATTACTCTACAATGCCTTAGATTTATTTTAACCACACCTTTTGTATTTATTTTTTAATCTATTTTTAAATATGCACGTTCTATTGCGCCACCCTGCATATCATTTGTAGTTAATTTTTATAATAACAAATCTTAAACGTAACCAGGCACGTTTATTTAAAAGAACACCAAAAGTTTGATTTCGATTAATATTCAAAACGATTCGCTATATATTTTATGGTGAGCTGAATTGAGTTGTGAATACCTCCGCCCATTGTCATTTTACCTAAATTTTTTGTGGGCTGTGTCAGTATTTATGTTATACAAATGTAAGGGAGTATCGTAAGGTATGTGATAAATGTCATCCAAAACCAAAATAAAAATTTCAGTCAGGTCAACTAATTTATATACACTTTCTCCCTTTTCCCTTGGTGCAAAACCCTGAGGGATGCTAGAAGGGAAGTGGTAAATCGCTATCAAAGAATATTTCGTATTAAAGCTCAATCGAAGAAGTACAATTATGAAATAACTTTCTGAAGTCCCTCACTTAGAGATCACAGAGAGAACTCAAATTTTTACTTTTAAGAAAGAGTCGGACTGTTTGTTGATGATAATGCTATTCTAATCTCTTACAGCGATTGCTTTGGCTGGGTCATGTTGTGCGAGTGAACCCAAATGCTCCGCAATGGAAAGTTTTCAACAACGAACTCGATGGACGGCGCAGAAGGGGGCGACCAAAACTCCGTTGGAAAGACCAGGCTTTTGAAATACTATCGAAAATTCGTGTGACGAATTAGAGGAGAAGCGCAGAAGATCGAAGTGTTTGGAATTATTTGGAATTATTTTCTAAAGGCGCCGTATAATAGATAAGGATGTCTATTCCAGTCACCACCTAAGAAGAAGAATCTAATTTTCGTTCGAAGATAGGTAGCCTGTGCTATCATCAGCAACAGAGAATGATTGCTCCATAATTGCAGTACACTCTGTGTACGTACTGTGTTTGTGTAGCTACGACCAGAATTCAATCGTTGTCCCCACAGAAGGGGAGTCCTGTTCCGTAACCTTTGCTTTTAATCTTTCGGTAAAGTTTCTGAGCTTCATCTCTATCGCTATAGAAAACACAGATATTCCAACCCATGAATAAAATATGGGAGAGGTTCCCACATTCAATGACGACTACTTGAAGTGTTCGTCAGACACATTAAGGTGACTGCCGTTCAAATTGTGATAAGTGGTTATATCTGCCATTGAATCCTCGATCATGCGAGCAAATCGTCACTGTGGATTCACACCTCTAGTCCTGTATCTTTCTATATCCTCGCCCTCCCGTTCTTTCAGCAACTGTTTCTTCTTCTCAGTGTACCACTCTTCTGTTCTCCTTATACGGTTCTTCACATCCTTTTCCTCAAACACAACGCAACCTCAAGTAATCCCCAAGTACTGTTTTTAAGGCACTTGTTAGCAAATTTGCTGTATGCTACTACCAGGTTGAGGGCATTTGGTCATAGTAGTTGGGAAAGTTTGTTGGAATGAACTGTCCCTATTTCGGAACTATGTATCAAAGGGATGTCTAGCTTTACGCTTGGTTACATACGTTTTTCGTGCATATTTTAGCTAAGGGATTCTATTTCTAAAACAGATCACATACAAATGCATGATAATGGAAACATGCCTTCCATCCATTCTCATCTGATCAATATTGGTTTTAGTGTTGCGACCAGGAGATTACCAAGTTACCTTTTGGATGTCTACCTATATACATAGGAATTTGGCTGCACATACTACCATTTGAAACTTCACGGCGAAAAAAGTCAACCTGAATTCGTTATCAGAGACGTTGCTAAGCATGCCGGATTGTCCGGCTGTTGAACCAAAAACATTTTCCCTTCTCTTTTCGCATTAAAATCTGCCAGAGCAATTTCAATGGGACATCGAAGGCAGTTGTTTCCTCTGGGTTCTTACAAAGTGTATTTATTCTTCATGGCTTTTGAGTTCTGTTAATATGAAAAAAAAGAGACGAACTAATACACAGTCTCTTTAGGGCGGGATAACTTACACAGAATATTGTAAACAACACTCTAGTCTAAATTCGATTTTAAATTGCCGTGGGGTCGATGGCCGATAATCGGCTATATCGCTACTAAATTCAAAATAACCTCAATGTTATCGCTAATTCGTATGTGGTAAATTTTAAACATCACAATACTTTACAATGACTATAATAACATGTTAGGGAATGCTGATAAGAGCTACAATTAATTCAACATCTTTAATGTGTGAAGAATAAGTTTGAGCTGCCTGCTCATTCAAGCAATATTAGAATTCAAATTCTTGATAATGCTTTACCTATAACTCGGCAAAATCTAGGGAATTATAAATTACAGCCGTTGATTTGATTGTTGTTCGGTTTTTTAATGTAGAATTTTTAACTGTTCCCTGTGATTTGGGATAGTGTCATTTTATTATGGAAAGGCCAACGCGACATGACGAACCTCAGCTAAAAGTCAAATAATAAATAAGGTAGAGCAACTATACGGCGACATAAATAAAAAAACACTGTTTCCAACATTTTGGAGGCATTTTTAGCCAACATTTTAAGTTATTCGTTCTGTCGAAAATGTAAAAGCAAAATATATATTTTGTTTCTATGTGTGGGCTTGTGTGGATGTGTGAACGAAATAAAGAAAACATATTGCAATTTTGTTGGGAATTTCAGTAATAAATAAAAAAATGTTCAAAACTATAAAAGTGATAAATTTTCAACATTTATGTTTAATAACTGGAAACTGCGGCAGAAAAAAAACACTTTTGTTTTAAATATGCATTCCGCCAAAAATTACCAGGAATTGGTCAATAAACACAAAATAATAGTATCACCTTCTAAATAACCCCTTCCGAAATAATACGCTTATGCTAATCTAATCATTTCAAACAAATTTTACAGAAAAGTCTTCAGTTCTCATTCCGAGTTCTCTTTTTCTATTAACTGAATAAAAACGGGTCACTCAAACGGGTAATTAGCTTTGAAAAAAGGAAAAGCCAGTAATTCGGTGACATTTGTTACGTTTTGAGTTAGGATTTCGTCAGTTTGTCAGTTTTCTTTCCTGGCCTTTTTGACAATTTTGCTCTCCCAAATGTCACATAACTCCAAGATAACATTCTTTGTTTATCGCATCACCTACTGGTAAAGATTTCGTGTGCGATAATCAAAGAAAACGGTCCACATTATAAAAATTTTGATTGAGTCACACATAGGTGCTAAAAATGCAGCAGGCACGCTCTGAAAAGCCAATCGTCCAAACTGTTGACACAATGGTGAACTAGAACTAGAGATTAGTCAGAAAGTCATTTGGAACCATTTACATACGGTTGGTCTCAAGATAGAGTTCAATACTAGGATGCCACAGGGCTTATCGCAAAAGAATCTTCTGGACTGTGCTGAAGCCTGAGACTCGCTATTGAAATGGAAAGAAATCGAACCATTTTTGAAGCGGATGGTGACTGACTATGAATTTGGGTCACATAAAACAACAACAGCCGTAAAATATCATGGGCCAAGGGCAGTGGATTGGCCATGTCAAAAAGTATTTGCTGTGTGTTTAGAGGGATTAGAAGGGAATCATTCACTATGAGCAATTTCCTTTGGATCAAGCACTCAACTCGGACGTCCACTGTCAATAACTTATTAGACTGAAACAGAAAGGCATATAAAAACGAGTTGATCAAGTTTTTTACTAGTAGATACGAGGGCCGATCGTGACGCGATTGTTAATGCGTGCAGCTATTGTTCACACGATCGCGGGTTCAATCTACATACATCCAACTATCACCTCGGCCACCCCAATGTGTCTGACGAACACTTCGCTTAGTCGAGTAATCGACAAATCAGGTAAATGCTTCTCAAATTGTAGGTCCCGTTGAGTGAGCCTAAAAATAGAATGCGTGTTAGCCCGCTGAATATGTGAAGCTCTCTCATATCTCATTCATGGGATGCAGGTGAATTTATTTTTGTGTTAGATGCGAAAACTTCTTTCATCAAGGAAATCGAAAATAGAAATAGATAGGAATTACCGAATAAAATAAATAGCACATATCTAATCGAAATCGGATAATAATATCCGTATTAATTTAATCGCCGAAATAAAGCTAAAAAACGTACTTCCATTTGTTCGATGCAATGACTTTTATTCATGCATTGGCTGGCCATAAAGGTCTCAAAATAAAGTTACCACCGATAAAGTGATGGAAATGGCAACTAAAAATGTTCACTTAAGTTTAAGGGAGGCAGTTCTATGTCCTATAATTCAATTAGCACGATTTTACGCGATTATTTGGATATGAAACGCGTTGAGATTTGACGTCTTCCAAAAGACGTAAATACGAGTATTCTACAAAAACCTAATCGCCTAAAGGTCATTGAAGGCATGCTATAAAAACTCCAATTGTCCATTCATAAAACGCATTATAACTGGTTATAAGATATGCGTTTGCGAGTCTGCTATGCAAAGCAGTCTGCAAGCTTCGGAATGATGCCTTCCGACTAAGCCGAAACCAAAAAACTCACGTCAAAGTCATTTAGAATTAGAGGTCAGTCGGAGAAACAACAATACTAATTAGGTACTTTTTTGACAGAATGTTTAAAAACTGTCCGTAATTCCTTCCATTCTGTGTAGCCTGCTATGTTGTTCAAAGGATTGAGATGCAGTTTTGGACAGTTGTTGATGCCATATGAATAATGGCATCCAGGATGATATAATTAATTTACGAGGTGCAGCGTAAGTTTCAGCTAGCACTGTAGTGGATTAAATTTAAAAGATAGAGATTATTTAAAAAACAAGTAAAGCGAAATCTACGCAGTCCCCCATTGTCAAAAAAATATTAATATCAATCCATTTTTTTTTTTTTTTTTTTTTGCTTTAAGCAAACTTTAGTAATACGAATTTATTCATTCATATTAGAGCTTTCTCCCTTCCCTAATAAAATCTTTTCCATTTGATAAATTTATTCAAAAATAAACTGCTAAAGAAATTGAATCCCTCCTTAGTTGCTTCAATATGATACAAAATTGTTTAAATGTCTGCCAATGTGTTGAATTCCTGCTTAGTCAATGACCTACGCAACGTTCTGGTACATTTGCGTCTTAACCATAAATATTACATATTTTATGAAATCCAGTTCCTGCAGTAGTTGTTACTTTTTTGCCCTGCTTGCAGGAAATTCAATACCTTCCTGTTGTGATTCCTTAATGGAGAAACACCAAAAAAAAACAGCAAAACTTGTTTGCCCATTCTGCAAGTTGCAAAAGTTTATTAACATCACTGTTCCAGGCAATGACGTCAATATGTTTTCGTATGATTTAGATACGAAGTGCACATATTTTAACTTCCTTCAAAATCGGACAGCTGAAAAGACAATATTGGCTACATGCTGATCAGATACATGAAGTGAACTTTAAACGATAAATAAAAGTCTAGTATGAGAATCTCCATTAAGAATATTTTGTTTTTGAAACTTTGATAACGTTGCGTTTAAATTGCTTAACGAAATGGAATTAACATGAGAAAAATATAATTTTCCTGATAATCTATTTGTAAGTAATTTAAGGGTAAGTTAAAGAACAGCTTAGTTAATATTTGAAGGGATTTTAAATGGAAGGCCCTTAAAAACATATGGGTAGAGACGGCTCATTCCAGTACCTTTATTATACCAACGTTTACTGCAGATACATATAAATAGTACGATTTTGATAAAATCCTGAAAAATGTAAATTTTTCAAAATATAGATTCAGTTTTTTATGCGACTGCCACACAAATGATAGTATGTTTTAATCCCGATACAGCCATCAATCACTTTTTTAGTGGCGGTCATCTAGATGTGTCTGCCCAGAGTAGCTGAGAACTCACCAAGTCTAGTAAAAGCTTGTCACCCTGACGTTCGGTATGGTCATTAAGTTGTAAGCCCTGTTGAGGGAGTCTAAAGTCTAGATCAAGCAGTTTGACCTCGTTGATACATTCAAAAAGTTATGCGGACGACACTGGATTTTTGGGCTTAATACATTCCTTACTTTTAGGTAGCCTCCACAACCATTTTTTCATTTAAAGAGACGATTCATCCCACTCGTCGTCATCGCACAACAAGAGTCAACTGCGACATCTTCGGAATTTATTGCAAGATAACACGTTATCGTAATGCAAAAACCAAAAGTTTACGGCCTCTTTTTACAAATAGCTTCACACAAATGACCCATAAGACTCATACAATATTCATTGTTGGCAGTTTGATCCGGTGGAAGATATCATTATTGGCAATATCTGAATATTCGGTGATAACTGCCAGCATAACCTTGATTTTTGAGTGACTTTGTGGTTTTTTTTTTTTGATCTTGCTTGACCTTACACGTTATTCACACAATTGATTAGTCATTTCCAGATCATAAACATAGATCTAAGTATCATCGAAAGTAAGAATATAGTTTATACCCTGCTGATAGATAATACGCATATCTTTACAGATTTTAACGCGATACTCTTTTTCGGAAAAATGTAGTGTAGTGCAGATTAGTATCAATCGTGCCTAAGGCCCAAAATGTCTTTTAATATTGAGTTTAATAATCAGTATTAAAAGTTCAACATCATCAGCAAGGTCCCTAATTGTTAATACAGGGTGTCAGTCGGGAAGGTGTCCTACTTTGTTTGTTTATAATTTTTGATTAAATAAAAGAGAATGGATCCAATGTTGATAAATGTTTTATTTAATGTCGCTAATTATGTATAGAATACAATATCAGATAAATGTCCACCTCTGTTAGCCTCACAAATGCAAGCCATACATTTCACGCGGTATTTCATTAATTTCATTAGGAATATTTTGTTTGAGTTGCTCAAGCGTTTCTGGTTTGTTTGCATAAACCTTGATTTTTACATATCCCCACAAAAAGAAGTTCGGAGCAGTTAAATCAGGCGACCGTGGAGGCCAATCAACATCACCATTTCTAGAAATAACTTGTTGTGGAAAGAGGTCTCGCAGTAATTCAATTATAATCCTGACTGTATGCGATGTGGCACCGTATTGTTGATACCACATGTTCATCAAGGCCAAAGCATGCTGTTGTGGCATTAAAAAGTTTTCAATCATATCAGGATATCGCTCAGTTACCGTTACGCCTGACCAAATTGCACACCAGACTGTCACTTTTATTGGATGCAAAGGTGACTAATGAATAATTTGAGGATTTTCTGTTGCCCAGAACCGACTATTCTGTTTATTCACATATCCATTCAAATGAAAATTCATTATGATTTTTTTATGAAAATCGGGGTTGTCGTGAGCGAGCTGTAACATCCTATTGGCATATGTACGGCGGCATAAGTAGTCTTGTGGAAGAAGCTCTTGTGTCAACTGGGTCTTAAATGGAAACAAATGCAAATGCTTGTGCAAAATTGTGGCCAAAGTTGTTCTTTGAAGACCAAGCTCCTGAGCACGGCGTCGAATTGAGGTGGACGGATTGTTTTGAACACTTTCTTGAGCAGCAGTAATGTTTTTAGCCGATCTTGCATTACGTTATGGTCCATGCTTGGCCCTATCAGCTACAGACCCTCTTTCTTCGAAATCATTCACTACACGATAAGAAGTGCGTCTTGTTGGCACGTTGTTTCTTCCAAAAATTTCTTGTAACTTTCTCATCTCAACGATTAAAACACGTTGGTTTATCAAATATTTTGCCATAATAAATTTGCCACGTCTCTACTTCACGACTACCAAATATGAACTGTCAAAACTAATGTTTACCAAAATGGTGTCAAAACATAGTAGTGTACCTCCCCGACGGACACCCTGTAAATGTGTTTGAGCTCTAAATCTTAGATTTATTGAACGCATCTTTCATCCGCAAAGATAGGGATGCTCTAGGCCATTCTTCGTTTCCAAAACATTTATTTTCAACAAAGTCTATGCATAGAAGGTCTTCTACAGTATTCTTAATATTTCCCCAGCAGAAACTCCATTTCGTAAACAAAGTAAAACATTATAAAAATCGATAAAGTCAATTTCTGTATCGTGTAAAAGCAAGCGTAGCTCAAGCACTAATGTCATTTATGATGTAAAATTTGGCACAAATGTTGGCAGAAATGTTTCTGATATTCGATATACCCACATAATTTAAATCTTTTAACTTTTTGGACATGTTGATGGTCATTATTTTCGTTTGTCTCCCGATTAGAGATGGCAAAAAAAAAATTAATCATATGAATAATTGCAGAAGTAAAATAATTGATTGCAATTAATTGCAATTAATACGAATTAATCGATTAATTGTCGATTGATTGCCGATTTATAAAAACAATTAATAATTTTTGTTATTTTTTATTCAGACATGTTTGTAAAAATAATAATTTTGACAACCTTTTAGTTGTTAGTCGGTTTTGTTTTTAATGTCGCGGTAGATCCAGCCTTGGAAAACAACCGTTCCGCAGGCACTGATGTTCCAATTAAGTGGTAATAATTTTGAGAGACTTCATAGAGCTTGGGATAAACTGTTTTTATGTCATCCCAAGCATCTACTACGTTTGATTTAAGTGGCAAAACTTGGGAGTTTAAATAAAAAGTGAGCTCGTCTTGAGGTTGTACATCGTCACATGTTTTTTTTTGTGCGCGAGAGTTTTGTGTGGAGCCCAGAAATCAAAATCATGTTCTGATTCAACCGATGACTCACTTGCTGTTTCCATATTGTCATCTTTTTCGGTTATTTCAGCACGAATATATCTTAAGACCGACGACAAGGCCAATGGATCCTTATCCTTATTTGGATCACTTTTAAATCTGGGATCCAAGATAGTGGATGCAGCTAAGAGGAAAGACTGTTCTATGGTCGCAAATCTTTTATCAAATTGCTTTAAAATTTCTTGTTTCAGTTTTTGTGCTGCTGGTTGACATGGGTGAATTTTCGAAATTTGCTCATGACCGCAATGAACTAGTGGTATTATTTGGCTGAGAGTTCCATGTCGTTCGCCTCTAAAGGTCTTAAAAATGTACATATTTCCATTAGTTCATCCTTTTGTCTTGATGTTATCATGGGCGGAGAGTCCGGGTAATTTAACAAAACTTGGCTGACGTAGGCGCTAAGTTTGATGAACCGCTCGATCATATAATAGGTGGAATTCCAGCGCGTATTTACATCTAGTAAAAGTTTCAAAAATTTACTCTCTGGTACGCCAGCGGCTGCTTGCACCTTTCGCATGTCGTCATTGGCTTTAACGCTGCGTTTGAACCATTTCACAATTGTTTTGCATTTTAAAATAATACCTTGTACAGCAGAAACATCTAATGAATTCGAACAAACCAAATTCAGCGTATGGGCGAAACATGGAATGTGGCGCTTTTTTCCGAATTTTTCATGGATTGCATTGAAAATATTTCTGGCATTGTCTGTGACAACAGCCTTAACGTTATCTTCCTCAATAGAAAAATTTTTCATTGCATCGGACAAAATCTCAGATATATGGGAAGCTGTATAGGACTCACTCAATTCATACACACCAATTGTTCCATTAAATGGCTTTGTATCAAGCAGCCAATGAACGGTTATTCCCAACAAGAATGTTAGTGATGTAAGAAAGAACAAAGAAACAATGCTGCCAAGCACAGATAAAAAACAAAAGTATTAAATAAAAAAATAACGATTATTTTGGCAATTAATCGATTAAAATTGCAATTAATTGAAAGCAAGTCTACGATACAATTAAATCATTAATTGGCCAAAATTAATCGATTAATTTAATCTTTGCGATTAATCTTGCCATCTCTACTCCCGATACATGTTCACGAATTATTGCCTAGGTGGGAACTCTCACTTAATTAACTACGAGACTTTGTTTTGAAATTTTCTTTATTTTGAATATTCTGTTAAAACAGTCTTGCCCAGTCGATTGCGCTTCCTGAAACCCAATGCAACATTTAGCCCACAATTATCACTGTATCAGGAAACAGGCATATTAAAATTTCTTAACATGTATTGTCTATTTTTTTTTTTTTTTACTAAAAAAATAACTTAATTATATTTTTCGTAGAACTATCCAGATGGATGGAAATATATATATATATATATATACAATAGCTATGTGCAATTTGATCCGCATGGTGAATGGCCCCCAATGGAATTCATAATAGCCTGGTAACAACGTTGGCAATAAATTACAACATTACCCCCAATATAAAAATCAACTTCATAGTGTGCTCTAAACTTCTTCCTCTCCGTTTAGTTTTCATTAATTTCAGAATAATTTTTTGAAACCGTTAGTTAACAACTTAAAATCAAAGTATCGATTTCCAATTTAGCTAGAGGTTAAATTAGTAAACCATTAATATTCATTAAATGAAAAAAATGGCTCCACGCGCAAAAACAATGAATATTGGATTACAGTCTAAACTTTGATTAAATTAATCAATACGAAGATTTATTTTATGTAATTTTGTTGGCGCCGTACAGCTTTCTTGATCTAAAAATCAATATTGTTTGTTTATTTGGTTTTACCAAACTATTTTTTTTTATGCCGTTATACCATTTAACCATATATGGCGATGGTGGTCGCAAATTGTTTTTTTTTTTTTTGCTTTTACTGTTTTCAACTGTCAGTTCAAACCCCAAATGTCAAAAAAAACGTGTTCGATGACGAACACACAAAAACAACAATCAACAAAAACCTGCAAATTTTATGCAAATGTGCTAAAAGATGTTATTTTGTTAACGAATTTGTTTCAGACACAATATTCAAGAAATTCCACAGACTCCAAACCTCTCCCTCTCTTTCACGGTCCGATGCGACACGCCGCCGCCGTTCCAAAAAAAAAACCTGTAAATGTACAAATCCAAACCATAATGGATTTTCCAAGAAATTAAAGAGAAATGTAGCAAATACGCGCTAACAAATAAATCGTTTAAGATATTTTTTTATTAACTGCAAATTAACATATTGTTTTTAGTTGTCCATTGGGATGAGAAATGAACGAGCCACTAGGCAAATCCAAAGTTGAAGAATAATTTATGAGTTTAGTCGTAAATAACAACCGCACATCGATGATATTACCAAATTCTTTTGGGGATCCCAATGCGTTTGTATACCTATAGAAAAGTTAAGTAGGTGTCATATTTGGTGTGGCATAACTTGTTATAACTGCACCGAAATCAATGGAATGGATAGCCTTTTTTGTGTGCTTTTCCCTAAGATCATAGGTTCGCGCGACTTTCAAAAATTAAACTGGGTCATGGCGGGGACTTCAAATTGCTACTCATTGTTTTGATGGATTCGCGATTCCTAAAAGCTGTCATTAAAATTCGGTTATTAGGTAGCGAATTCATTAAATATTTCACAGTACCACCATGATTCTTCAGATGTTACTCTGACAAAGAAATATACTTTGCCAAAAAAAAGCACATATTAGGAGCAAAAATCTCGGAGTAAATTCAAACAAGACCGAAGTCATTCTGCTCACCAGAATGTACAAGATTCCACCTGTAGATCCTATCTTCCTGGGAGGTACTGAAATTCCTTTCGCGGACTGTGCAAAATACCTTGGTGTGTTATTCGACAAAAAGCTGAATTTCAAACTCAACATTCTGAACGGGGCGAAAAAGGCCACAGTGACGCTATATGTGTGCAAGATGGCAATAGAGGGAAAAGGGGGTTCCGGCCCCGTATTGTTCGCTTGTTGTATACTGCAGTAGTAAGACCGATAATGTTGTATGGAATTATCGTCTGGTGTAAGGCCCTCGAGAAGTCCACATAGAGCCGAGTTGGAGTCCGTGGGCATGCCTCTAGTCACTTGCAAACCCCTACTATTTAGCAGCAAATTGTAAGTGGGCGTCAGTCCGCGGCTGTAATCAATCCAGACAGATGTGGCCCCGACTAGATCTGAAGCATTCACACACACTGCTGTCGCTATCAACACCTGACGTTTCATTGCTTGTATCCGTCATGACGGGACACTATCTAATTGGAAGACATGCAGTGAGATTGAAGGTTGCGACTAGTGACTTCTGCAGGAGTCTTAGAGATGTGTGGGAGAATGAATCCATAGAACACCTCCTCTCCAATTGCCCCGCTCTGTCGAGCAGGCGGGGATCAACACTGGGCTCTTATTCGTTTATGGACTCAGAAAATCTGGACGATATAGGTATTGTCCGACTTAAAAGCTTCTTGAGGCGCTTAGGATGGTTCAATGGGGGAAACTAGGGACATCCACATCTCTAATTTCCACGGTATCACAATGGACTATACAGTCTAAGTGAATTTATTCAGACTGCTATACTGACCTAACCCAACCTAACCTAGAGGCAAAGACATTTAATAGCACTGCAACATCCATTATCCCCTCTGAATATAAGAAAAATCTTGTAAGAAGGCACAAGAAAAATGTTGTCAAATTTCATTAGGGGCATCTGAACGCTAATTTCCTTAGTAAATTTGAGTGTATATGTGTGACTGCTCTTCTCCTCGATATTCTCGCAAACAGCATAAGTGGTGCCTAACGCGAAATGACTCCCAATGTTGATGAAACTTCAGTATTACGCTTTCCATCTACTGTCCCAAGTTGGCAGAAATGGAGAAAGCAAATCACTATGAATTCGACAAGAAGTCATGTTTAATAACGAGCAGCAAATCAAAAGAATTCATTCTAATGATGCCCCTCTTATATGAGCCTTCCTTTTGAAGCGACTATTATTTATTATATAAGTCTTATCCCGATGGATAAATTTTTCCTTTCAAGTAGACACTGAGGGAATAGAAGTTAACCTTAAGCTAATCAACTAATTTGCTCTTCATGAGAGGAGTTAAGATTTTTAATTACAAAAGAAGAGAACGCGATTGATTTGTTTAATTACATTTTGGCCCTGCGTTAGAATAGAAGTGATACAACAACTCCAGCTTTAGTTGTCAAATCGTCACAATTGATTTCCGCTTCACATTGAGGCAGCAAACTTACTACAGTCCCGATGCTGCTATGCCAAATCTTTTCAACTCTGATAAGTTAGCAATCCAGGAAACCCGAACCCTTGCAGTCGGTGACTAGTATTTGAGCGATGCCCACAATAAGTTGTATGATAATGATATGCCGTTTACTGTTTATATCGGAAAGAAAGGAAAGAGCTTTTTCCCCCAAATTAAAGTTCTCAAGATATAACGGTTGTATGAATGAGGGATAAAGGCGAATTAAACCTTTGAATTCCGGAGCACATTAAGACTGCCTCTTGCCGCTGCTATTGCAAATCTCTGAAAAGATATATTTGGCATTATTTCAGCGATACAAACAATAAGTTGTATGTTACTGGTACACCGCTTACAGATAATATCGGAAAAAATAGGTCTTCCTACCCCATATTACAGTTAACGATTGTGTGCTTGGGGGATAAAGGCAAATCAAACCTGTTGTCGTCCTGCTTTCATATGAGCAAATCAAGACTGAACCTGAACTTAGAATAGCCATTTGTACTCGTATGAGGAGGTTTCCACAACGACGGATCCAGCAGGCATTTCATATCCTGTCCTTAGTGACTCTGATCACCTGCATTGGTGGAGTAAAGACATCAACACAAGAGGTGAATCAGTTTGGAAGGCAAAAAATTGAAGATATTGAACATGGGGGAATTCGTACGTTTATCAATATGCTTAGAGATGTTTCGTTAGCATAACCTTGCCAGACATGGATGTTTCAATGTGAAGAGATAGAGGAAGTCTGGGGAGTATTTCTTCTCGTGCCTAGAAGTAAACTTTAACTTTATGAGATAAAATTGTTTATATTTCCGCGGTAGGATAACTGTGACGCTGTTATTATCAGACTTAGACCTTTGAGAAAGATGACGTCCACAACAGCTCTCTTTATTCCTACTACTGTGAATTTTTGCCCTGTTTGAAAGATCCCAGCAAGTCTGACAGACTAAGCATCCTCGTATACGTAACTATTTTTAACAAGATGATAAAAACTTGAAAGCTTGGGGTGAACTGAGGCCCATATTTTCCGGCTCAATCAATATAAGTTGAAAACTGGAGGAACGAAGAGACCAGCCGTTATGAGTCCATATCCGGTATTAGCACTTCAGAGAGGAGAGGTCCTCCCTATCACTAATATATAATCCATAAACTATATTTATTGGTCTTAATTCGTCGATTAGACGGTTGCTGAGACACTAGAACTCCTGACGGAAACACGCTTTCCCCGATGATTTAAATCATTAGTTTATCATTTGGTCTCATGGACTTAGAGTTAATGGCCACATGGCTCATTGATACTTTAAATTCCCATTAGCTGCTAGTCTTGATATGACAATTTCAACTGCGTTGCAAGTTCCAACATATGCAATTTTTACAAAGGCAAAGAAATTGGGCAGTAAAGTCGACTGAAAATTTTGTAAAACCAGTCATAACAAACATTATAAGAATACGATTGGAAAGGCAAAGGCGTCAGCCGCTGTGAGTCCATACTTGGTATTAGCAATTCTGATACTTCAAACTGTCCTATACAAGGAGTTAAACTCGTACGCCAGAAGACACGGAATTTAGGTGGCAAGACTGCGAAACTCCTAATGAAAATATATGTATACTCGTACATATACATATATCATACATATAAGAATGAATATAGCAAACCATCCATATCAGTTGATCTTATACACCTGGAAATGTTGGCATTTTCCCATGGCTGAGTGGCATAACTGATTGGAACCGTTAAGTTGCAAGTTTCTATATTTGAGCTTATTGAATACATAATGCGAATATATTCAGGGCGAGTCTTAGAGTCTAAAATTTATAGAGAGATGCCAAACTGATCTTCCAATCCAAATCAAGTAGACTTAATTATGCGTCTCGCAAAGACTGCATGCCATCTATCATCCTTTCTTTTACAAGTTTGAATAGAATATTTGGATTTCATGTTTCTACCAAAGCTCTGCCATAGTGCCAAATTCTTCTCCAATTATTAGCAAAAGTAAAGTCAAATGAAAGCCAATTACAGGTCTCCCGGGTCATACCAAAGCCGCAGCTGCTTTAAAGGGTCAGATCTAACCTTTACCGATTCGCAAAAAAAAGGAAAGCTGTGACATGAAAGTTCTTTGCTCCTGAATATGTTCGATGCAGAAGAAGATAGACAAGAATATATCGGAAGGTCCGGATTACAGAAACTCTATCGAACATTGATCCAGCGAATTGTCCAACATATAAAGTATTTTTTTTTTCCTAGTGGACGGTTTTCAAAGCTGCTGAAGTTTCCTACGAAGTTTCTCCAAATTAAGGTTTCTTTAGTTAGTAAGGAAAATTCTACCGAAGCCATGCTATAGTCTCAAATTCCCAATACAAATGACAGCAAAATCCAAAGATATTCCGACTGAAAAGCACCATGCTTGAAGCTATGATATGAAAGTCCTACAATTGTGATAACGGATAGAGCCAAGACTGCATAACAAAAGCTTGATAGAGTCCAGTCCAGTAAATTGTAGGAGACCTAAAGTACTAAGATACTTTACAAAATTTTGTAACTAATCTAAAAAATTACAACGATCAACCTAATAATAAATCAAATTAATCCTTAATTTTATACAGTTATGAAATTGTCGAAACATTGACAGTTATCACATCTACAGAAGAGGACGGGATCATAGAAAATCTTAGGAAAACGACAAACTTCTCACCAACCACACAATCATAGTGCGTATTTGAAGAATAATTATAAACTCACACCAAATTAGTAATTACTCACTGCTCATGAGTCGTGAGAAACAACCTGAGCAACAGTCTTATGAGCCACAGCCGGTGAGTAGTGAGCAACGTCTTGTTTCTCATGAAGCGAGAGATAAATATATATGGCTAAATATCATCTCAGTAGGTTATCTAATCGAATAAATGATACAATTTTGCATATTCGTAGGAAAATTGCCACATAATGGGGAAAATTGTCAATTTGAAAAATCGTTATAATAAAAATGAAACAATTACTCGAAAATGGGTCCCAATCAGTAGAAATCCTTAATATTTAACCATCATGCGATGGCATTTTAAAACTGAGTCACATTTTTAATACAACGATTCTTCAAATTGGCGATTTTTTCGTCACTTTCTTACGAATTTGCAAAATTAGGTCATTTATGAGATTGAATGATAAAACAGCGAGTTGCCAGAGTATCTTGGCTTGAAAATTACGTATTTATAGAGTATCTTTCTTTAATACCTAAATAGCTATTAGTATGATTTATAAACCAAATTTCGATGTTTACTAGATAAACTTTACCTTATCATATAAAATTTGACAGACTTCCAACAAAAAAAATTGTTTCCAAATTAAGGTATAACATATTGAAAACATATTCCGATATTTACCTAGGATAATTTTAATTTATCACCCAAAATTTGCCGGACTTCCCGGAAAAATTTAAATTTCAAAGCTAACTCAGTTAGTTTATCTATATTAGTTGCCTTATTCTTTCTGATTCAAACACCTGTTGTTGTAGTAAAAAACTTTGTTCCATTTAAATTTCAATTTATTTTCCAATCACATTCTTTCTTATCATTTTGACCTTTAGGCGGTGCGCTCCTATATTTCAGAGAATTCTTATCTCTAAAAAAAATGCAAGCTGCAATTATTGTATACATTCTCGGCGCCAATTTAAAAACCAATTAAGGTCAAATTCGTTCTTTCAACAGCTCGACAACAAAATCAGAACAGATTACTCATCATCTCTGTAGCATAAGCGATTAAATTAAAAGCTGATGATATTTGAAATTCTTAAGAATTCTACATGAACAGCAATTTGCATAATCAATCGATCAATTTACATAATCAATTCGATCATTGGCTATAAAATATCAGCCGGATATATAGATTCGTCATTTAGAAATTGACGCAAAAAGTATTGGAATTTATGGGTTTTATTGCATTTTAGACATCCAACAAATATCTATCATTTTGTGAAAATAAATAAAACATATTTGATAATTTTTTATTATTTTTTTTTTATGGAGAACCAAATTTATGGATTTATTTAAAATATGCTTAATTCCATTTTATTATTATTTTATTATATTATTTATTTATTTTATATTTTGTATTGTATTATTATTATTATTAATAGATACAGATTTTTAAGACTTCGTTTATTATTTTTATTATTAACTAGCTGACCCGGCAAACGTTGTTTTGCCTTCAAAATGTTAATGTGGTAAAAAAAAATTAATTGCAAAAATCTCATCTCCAGCGCCATCTATCACTTCAAATAAAACCTTTTAAACCTCCCGGAATACTCTACCAATAATTTAAGACCAAAATGAGCCAAATCGGTCCAACCGTTCTCGAGCTTTAGCGAGACTAACGCACAGCAATTGATATTTATATATATAGATGAAGATCATTGCTATCCAGTAAATTAATTATATGTGCAATATTTAATTACGGCATTTGAACAAAACCTGGAACAGATATTATTTTTATTTTCTCTGTAATAATATCAAAGTAAATTAGAAAATATATGCAAAAGTGAAAAAACAAATGTTGATATTATGTATAAAAAGCGAATGGTGCGTTTATTTCATCAATATATCAGTATGGACTAAACGAACTCGTCATGAATGAGATATGAGAAACCTTTCACGCTGAGTGAGCTTGCAGGCATTCTATTCTAAACTCTCTCAACAATTTAGCGATGATTCCAAATGTCAGTTTGAGTAGCATTTAAGACCGACAAGTCGAAGCGTTTGTCTGACACATTGAGGTGACCCCCGCTCAAATAATTATAGGCGATTGTATTGGGGCTTGAAACCACGATCATAGGCATTTTGTCGGGTTTTCTAACCATCAGTCACATCAGTAAGTCAATATGTCAATAAGTGGTCAATAAAATACAAAATATTTATAATTCATTCAAATTTATTGCCTCAACTTTAAAGTATGCCAATCATCAAAATATTTTTCAAACTCATTTCATAAAAAGACTTCACTCTTTCCTTTCATGTTTTCTATCGACTGAAACAGGTACCTCGAAGTGGTAATTTACATTTTGGCAGGAAAGAAAAATCAGATGGGACCATATGAGGAGAATACGAAGATTGTTCGATAATATTTGTTGAGTTTTTGGCCCGAAATTCGTTAACAATGGCATCCTTGCCAGACGATGCGTTATTGTGGTGCAAGAAACATGAATTTTTTGTCCAAAAATCTGACCTTTCTCGATATGATTGCTCTCTCAAACTCTTATTTACATCTGGTCTTCTGGCAATAATTATGAGTGAACTAGACCAAGATAATCAAAGAAAACGATCAACATTACTTTGACCTTGATCGTCGGCTAAATTGGAAGGCTTCATTCTGAAGCTTATTGAATAGTTTCCATATGATTCTGGTAAATCCGTGTCTTATTACCAATTATGATATGTTTTATGGATATGGGTTCGGAATTGAGTCGTTTTAGCACGTCTTCAGCGAGCTTTACGCAATTGAATTGTTGAAGACAACGCGTTTCATTCTCAAACAATCGTGTAAAACTGTACGAATTGATTTGTGAGATTTGTTATCACTCTTAAACCTCAATAACTATTTTAAGTTACCATTTTTCCACTTTATTGATATTAATTGCAGTTGACGACCACAGCGGGGAAAATCTTCCATCATATCTTGGCCGCTTTTGAATACACTGTACCACTCCGTGATTCTGCATACAAAATTGAATATGCAATGCAAAATTTGAGACAAATTCTTTGTACGATATTTGTATCCTTTGCAAAAATCAAACTCCGAGTTAGTATAGACGACAGCTGTGCTTTTTAAAAGAGCAATTCTCGTATTTTTTTTTCAGAATGTTTGTGTATGCGTGCCACATACTCGTGTAGATTATAGTAATAAGCGTAATAAATGTCTATTAAAATAGAATAACATGTTTGATGGACTATAAACAACTGTTTACAATTCAAGAGAAGTAAAATGGGTACAAAAAACACTTTCAGTGTTCACACGATCATCAGCACCCATCGTGCTGCTTTTACGCAAACTTTGGATGGGCTTTACCCGTCATAATTGCAATCCAATTATCGTTTCATTTAATTATTTTATAATAAAAGCGATAACAATAAACCTAAGCGCGCACTTTGCATGTTAAATGTCTAGAATCGAATCTTACAAATTCAATGACTAAATATTTCATCATCGTGCTATCGTTGGACCATTCATTTAAATAATCATACAGCCATGTTGTTCAAAATCAAAAATATCAGCTTAAAAGTCTAAAAACGTTTTCATAACAATACTGACTCAGACAAAATGGGATACCGTGATACGGTTAATCCACTACCCTCTTTCCCGGTGTACACCTCCCGGCAATACAGTGCTAATAAAGTGCAAATTTTTATTGAATCTCGGGCCATTAGAAGTCAAATACATAAATTGTCGCTAAATGCTACACGATACAACAGGGATGACAAAAGCGTCAAGCCGTGAGTCATCCTTATTAGTCCACACATTTAGACGGGGTTGTCTGCGCCAAACTCAAAACCTTTACGAAGCGGTTAATTCATGTGAATACTTGTGAAATTGAAACGACAAACAAATCAAGTCGGTGATGGAATACGTTCATTTGTTGTTGTACTTATATATGTATATTTCGACAAGAGACAGAGAGAGAGAGAGAGAGAGAGACCTTAGAAACCAATACAAATCAAAAAATTAATGTGCAAAACATGATGATGTTGTCAGAAAGAAAAATAAATTTTGAAATTACGTTTATCACGTTTTGCCGATGCGTCTTTGAAAATTGTCTCAACACTTAGAACTAATGTATTGGCCAAATAAAAACCACAAATAATAATTGACCACATACAACTTACTTTGAGTTTAGTGACTATACTTGTTAAGTGTTAAGAAAAAAGGTTTCTTTGCATATTTGTCAGCTACCGAAGTTCCCCTAGTACCCCTATATTTCAAGTTTCATCGGTTTTATGTGAATTATAAACCAATTCAAGCCACAAATTATTATGCAACACACCGGGAATTTCGAAATTGTTTTTATTATGCTTTAGAGAAGCGATTTTAAATTTACGTCAAAACGCTAGGAATTAATTTATTCTCCAAATAAAAACCACAAATGCGTACAAATTGGACGTCTATATTAGGCATTTTGAAAAGTTGTTCTTTGCTGTTTCGGCAGCTACACATGCTAGCTCATATTAGCTTCTATAGAAAACAGAGTGATTTAAATGAAAAAGAAATTCAGAAATGATTCATCTTTATTCTGTAGAAAGTAGTTAGAAAGTGGTGTAATTGGTTTGTTTACCAGTATCAATTTCCCCCGCTATATCTTGCTGTTATTCATGCTACGGAATTCAAAGGTATATGTTGGGGGCAACGGACCATCTCATTGAGTGAATTGAGAGTTTGAGTAGGATTGAGCTAAGTGTTCTCTAGGACGAATGAGTCTTGTTGAGATGACAAACACGTTGGGAAGGGAGTCGGAACGAATGTGCAACTTTTAATTAATTGCCATATGTTATTTTTGTTGAGGGAAACCCTGATTTTGGTTTAAACTTCTGTCTGGATTTCGTACTGACGGGAAGTGGGCCACTTAATGCGTTTTTACATAAGAGAACCCTGTCCGATTGCGAGTCGCGTAATTGCGATGTATCAGTAAATGACTGGTGTATTGTATTGTGCGAATGTCCATCATAAGCAGTTATAATGGACCTCCAGAGATTACAGGTTTTTAAGTCAGATGATGGTTGGATGGTCAACAATATGTTCTCTATCCCGGGAGTGTTGGCTGGTGCAACGCAGTTTGCTACCAGGGCGTTCACTCGTCGTAGGACTACTACAAGAGTCTGAACTCATGGGTTGATCGCACAATTTTCTTTAACTTTTAACAATTGCTGCTCGTTACAGGGGCACCAGGTGCAGGACTGCAAGGAGTTTATACTGAGAGTAGCTCGGCTACTATATCTGAACAGACACACTTTTGTGGTGCCAGGAGCGGCAAGAATTCACACGTTCAAAGTTTCATATGTATCTTAAAGGTCTCTCGGCGATTCTGACAGCTGTGGGAGATGTTAGGAGTTTTCCTTCACCTCCCACCGTTGAGAGTACCTCATCCATGCAATATAGTATCGACCATTCCACCTACCTACAAATTACTGTACTTTCTCTCTTGTTACAGGACAGCCAATCCAGTGAAATGTGTTGTATTAATCACAATTTGATAACAGCTTTACTGCATATATTTCTTCGATGAGTTTGGCCGTTAACGTGGGTATCAGGAAGCCCCAGGATCCGAACTCTCACCTCTTAGTGGGAAAGTCAGGGAGATCGTTAGTTGAAACCGATTTCATTGGTAGAGTATTTATGCTCGGATATGGAGTTACGTTGCTACAGACTAATAGAGTAGCTCAGGTGGTAAGATAGGCAAGTATGTCCTAGAGTGACATGCTCAGTTTCGTATCCCCCAGCTGGAGGAACAAGTACGGTAACCTGCTTCCAAAATTGTCGACTTCTATTCTTAGATAGTGATTTGGAAAGCGCTGGCAATAGCATTGACATATGCCTAGTGTAATTAGCACACCATGGATAAAGCTTTCACAGAGAGACTCACGTAATACACCAATTGACTCTGTATCTATTAGGTATTCCTGAAGGGGATAGACTTAGTATCCCACTACCTGTGGTTATGTTAACCGACACGTAATGCTATAACTTGCTAAATTTTAGATGAATCAAGCATACTGATGCTAAGTTATGAGGAAAAATACTTTTTTCTGTGAAATCCATAATTTTTTATAGGAAGTATTAAAGAAGTATTAAATTAAATCGTCCATAATTTTAGTGCATTCCTGCAAATACTTCAAAAGTTATGACCAAGGCCTTTTTTGGGTTCAGTTGGGTCATCAGAAGTTATTGTATAAAATTTCCAACATATCATGTTATGCCTCTATGCCCAAAGCCCCATTTTTATATGTATGTTTTTTTAATCTTTATATTCGTCCAAATCTGTTTCATTGCCTTTGCAGTATTCTCCACGAAACACAATACAAGTATGCCAATGTTTTTTTAGTTATCTTTCCATGTGGTCTCCAGATCTCCCTGTGATTCACGTTAAATCTTTGCAAGCGACTCAGAAAGATGTCCATGGAACAGTTTAAATGTAAAGCTTAAATTTAATTTCGTAAACAAAATTTAATCCAGTTTCTTTGCTCAACAGAGTTATACATAATAAAAACCGCCGAACTCTTTTTGCATCTTACAAAATCAAGCGTAACTAAAAGATTAATGAGATTTATGATGTGAAATTTGTCGCAGATGTTGTCACAATGCTGCAAACTTAGAAAAATTATTTCTGAGGTTCGATATTATCGTACAATTTAAATTCAAAACTGATCTTAAAAGATGGTAGTAATCTTTATGATCTTTAAAGATGGTAGTAAACAGCGTCTGCTTTATGCGAATACATTATCACATCATCATTGTACATCACTTGTATATCCATATGCAACAAACGATTTCATAATTCTAGCCACATAACTAATGCGCTTTTGATCTTTAAAGTCGTAAACAGTCATTTTTGTGTCCTATTATGTGTTTGTGTCTTAAGTCTTCCGTTTTCTTTGTACTAATTATAAGCTCTAGTTTTACTTTTTAGACACAGTGGTATGAATCGATACAAAATATTATGTTCTCCCAAATTGTATGAGGATTTTCAATCCTAAATTACTGTTTAAGAAAATATTACTTCAGCTAAAATTTCGTTAAGATCAGTATAGATTTAATTAACTTTCAGTTATCCAGCCATCCAGCTTGCCAACATTCAGACATATGAATATGTATAGCTCAATGGTCTTAAAAAATTCGGAAACTTATTTCGTCTTAAGAAATCTCATCTCCTTCAATGCGTCATGTTTTTTTCATATCACATGATATGAACCACATCCCATAATAATATTTTTTGAAATTTCTTTTGTGTAATTTTAAGCGATTTCGAATATTTCTCTGTCCAACCGTGGTGTAGTTTTTGGTTTCGTTTGTGCCAAAACTGCTCCTCGGTCAAGTTCGGCGAACAAAAAATCTTCGACAATAAACGAGATAGGCGGCGAAGATGAGGTTGACCAACACTTCGTTGGAAGGACAAAATTTCTAAGACACTACGAATTGGAGAAGAAGCGCAGACGGCCGAAACAATTGGAATACATTTCTCCGTGCAAAGCGTAATATTAGTGCATAAAAGGAAACATTACTTAACTCGGCATTTATAGTTTTGAAACATTAAGAAGTTTCCAAATCACCTCTAATTTAAGAATTTGTTACAACTTTCGAAATCGTGCTTAGGCGATAACATATGTCTTGTCTTATGTCAATACATAGAGATATAACATAATTTTTTCAAATATCGCTATTTTGTAGATTTGCTATGGTGATTGGGTGTAAATTTGCGTCAAAACAAGCACAATAATAGTAAATTCGACTTTATCCCAACCACACTGAAGTAATTTTTCATTATGACCACAGATACAGGGTGGCGCACGAATCATGCAACGGTGTGACAGAAATGGCAATCTTATTTGAAGATGCTGAAGAAGTTTTTTTTACCCAGATCTACGCCTAAGACGTGTCCGTTTCAACAGCACTTGGTACCAGCAAGATGGAGCAACTGCACCCATAGCCAGACGGGTCATGGTGGAGCTCCAATGAAAATTCCTGAAGAAATTATTATCCTCACTCAACTTTCCGCTGGCCCCCAAAGTCACCTGACCTGACCGCATCAAACTCTTTTTATGAGGTCAAGCAAGAGGTGTACAAAGCAAAACCAAAGGATGTGACAGAATTGAAGCAGTCCATTAACTCAATAATTAGGACGACCCCACAATGATTAATTTTCTGATCAGGTGTCGCATATGCGTGCATGAGTGTGGAAGTCATTTACGGCCTATCATCTTCAAAACCAATTACAAAATAAAATTGCATTTTCTATACAACAAGAAACAATAAATTAAATACATTGATTAAAAAAAAAGTTATTTGAATTTCTTATTGCAGTGGGTCGCCACCCTGTATACAAAACTGTTGCAAAGTAGTTTATTGACTGACTGACTCATTAATCACATTTCGGCCCAATGGTATGGTAATTGGACAGCAAATCTCCAATGCGAAGTGGAAGGGATTTTTTTAAATTTTGAATTTTAAATGATACAACGGGCAAAAAAGAAATCAGGAAAACACGAAAAAATGGAAAAATAAATGGTACTATTATACTGACTAAAACAAACAGCAAAAACTGAAATCAATAAAATTAAAGAGTACAATCTTCTTATAGCTTAAGCACATATTAAAGAAGAAAGAGGAAACCATCCATCACCTAAAACGGATGAGGTTAAAATGTTGAAATTATGAGTATAGATTCGCCGTCATATTGACTCCGATTTTGGATAGACTTTTCACAAATTCGTGTATTTACGTATATTTATTTATATTTCAGCGATGAAAGAGAACACAACTAGAACAAACCATTGAATCTGAAATCAATTGAATGTGCGTTATATACATACTTCGTTGGTGAAAAAGTAGTTTTGTTTTTGCATTCATACTTTCAGGGAACAAAAATTGTACAACCATCTGGAAAGACGACTAAAACTACAACAATAAATTAGTGGTGTACAATTATTTTAGTGAGCACGTGACAAAAGTTTGAATTTTTGTGAGGGGAAGAATGGGGACAAAAATGGTACTATCGTCTAGAAGAAATGCCTGACATGAAATTAAGAGTAAAATTAATCTATCAATATAGAAAAGTAAGTGACGAAAAACATTACAATTTCCTGAAGCTACAATCGTGAAACCGGAGGTTATTATTCCTCTATAACAGTATGAACACAATAGACCCTGATTTTCGGAAATTCGTAATTTTCGGGATTGAAACAGGAAAGTATGTGGACAAAAATACTACCGTCGTCCAGAAGGAATCGCCCGAATAATAAAACGGGAAAGCATTTTTTTAAAACTTTTTCTTTTACGTGGCAAAAGAGGGGTCAGTGCGTAAAACTGGAGCTTAAGATTAGGTTTGGTAATTCCTACTTATAGGGGATAAATATACATATTTAAAAAAGGTGTAATTTGTATTTTTTTATTGGATGAACAGGGAAGGAAGGGGACATAAATGGTACCATCGATTATATCAAATGAGCTGTATAAAAATTACCAAAATCGGGAGATAAGTTAATCTTAGAATTTCATACTTTCTCTGTGTACAAAACACATAATAAATCGTTCATCATTCTGATGATTAATTCACCAAAATAAGAGATGGCGTCCCACCTGCAACCAAGGCCTTCTTCTGAAATTCGTGCCAGATATAAACATTTAACAAAGAAATAAATATTTAAAGTCGAAGTGTAGAACATATAGCAAAGTAAAGGGTGTCTCAACAAGAATGCAAGATTTAAATGACTGATGCAGCAATTGAATTGTTTCTCTGGCTGTATGACATGTGGCGCCGTCTTGTTGAAACCACATGCCCTCCTCATTCATTTCTTCAATCCTAGGCACAAAAACTGGTTGACTGTTTGCTCTTGGCATGCCTCATTTTCATAACAAAGGTCCAATGATTCATTCAGCCCAAAATCCACACCACGCAATGACACGTTGAGGATGCATTAGCTTCTCGTGAAAGACTCGAAGATTTTCCTCACCCCAAATGCGACAATTCTGCCTATTGACGAAGCCATCAAGATGGAAATGGAGGAGGAGGTCACTGAAGATGATTTTATCGGCAAAATCAGCATTTTCATGTTATCTCTCCAATACCCAATTAGTTCAGTTCCTGAGTCAATTGAACTTTGTATGCATGAAGATGCAAATCTTTCGTCAAAATTCGCTGCATAGTGGATTTGGAGACACCAATTTGCTGAGCTCGGTGTCGAATTGAAATGGATGGAGTTTGAGCGACATCATCACATACAGCTGCGACATTTTTGCTCGATCAACCTGGTCGAAGGCGTGTTGTTGTCTTTACATTACTAACAGACACAGTTTTGGCAAATTTATCCATTAATCTCTTTACAGTTGACTCTTTTGGAGCATTATTACGACCCCATATTGATCGCAATTTGCGAACTGTAGCCGCAAAACTTTCACCGTTATTTCACAATGGGAATGCGTTGTTCATTCGTGTAGCGCTATTTATTCGCGTGACAAAAAGGGACTTTCGGAAATTCATTCTTTTTGGGTGCAAAACAGGAAACAAAGAGATTAAAAATAAATGGAAATGAAAATTGTAGTCATAGTCACGTAATAGCAAGAGATGTTTCGACATTAGAACTTTAAGGATTCAAAAAAAGACAAAAAGGCGATATAAATTTTACCACCTCCTAAAACAAACTGCAGAAACCAAGATTTTTACACAAAACGTATGACAATTCTAAATATAAGCGTTAATAGAAAATAATAAGGAAACATTTTACAGAAAATAGACAGTTGAAGCCGAAATTTGCCGAACTTAAGATTAGGAACTCTAACTGTGCTACGACTCTGCAATGGCTCAAAACATTCAGATTGCGCAAAAACGTTCAAACAGTTTCCACTATGGTTGAGTGTTTTGGATTTTCGAAGTTTTCATCGTAAACGTTCTGGATTTCCAAAAGTTACTTGCGGAGCTTGATTTTTTTTAGAAAATCCGCAAAATCAATGATCTATAGCATTCCTGCAACCAGTAATTATTATTATTATTTTTTTATTATTATTATTATGTAATACCTTTCTTAGAAAATCGACTGAATTATAACATTAGATTAACATATTTCCATTTATTTCGCGTGATTTCTTTATTAAACAGTTGAAGTTTTAAACAAAACGCCTTCTTTCCATTTCGACTTTTCATCCCTAACAACCGTGTTTACACTTATACGCCGTTTGTTTATTATGAACACTGCCTCCGACTTTGAACTGTGAAGAAATCATAACAAACGTCATCAGGTTGTCACGGTTGGGCGTAGTTGGTAATTAAAACAGTGTTTTGTATTGTTTGGTGTTTTTATTTTCCTTTTTTCGTTAAAGTATCGAAAATTTTTCATATTTTCAATCATAACGTAAGCTGAAAGCGTAATTAACGGAATTAGTAAAGCAAAATGATGAAATTGCTGTGTTTTGTGCTAATAATCCTAAGCGTTTTAGTGAAAGAAGGTAATGGTGCTTGACAACTTGGGAATTCCAAAACACCTCATGTTGGAGTTCCTATAGAATCATCAATCATTCCACTAACAACTTTCTGTAATAGGCTTAACGATTTGGTGTTATCGCTGTACTTCGGCTACTCCTGGCTGTGCAGAAGATTTCAATTGGCGGGGCATAGGATTTTTGGGCGAGCAGTGCCCTGAGAGCAACGATATTTGCGTTAAAGTAATCGAAAGAAGAGGAGGTGGGTCTAAGCACTGCATACAATAAACTATTAAGGAAATTATTACCACTTTTATTCCTCTTTTAGCTCAAGAGACCATAATACGCGATTGTTTGAGTGCCCTTAGCTTCCGCACAGATATTCCTGCTGATAAGTATGAGGGCTGCCGCCCAGCTGCCAAAGACGTCCGCCTGGCCCACTATGTGAATCATACCATTAAGGAACATGATGTTAAACGTGATTATTTCACTAACGTTAGTTTTTGTTTTTGCTTTTTGGATCATCGTTGCAATGGTGCCGAATCTTTGTTGAAGTCAACCACAATTTACAATTTTTGTTTGTTAAGTATAGTCCTAATTGTGGTGTGGGGTAATTCGTGGTTGTAGTTCGTAGCGCCGTCATTTTCTAAAATACCGGATGAATCCCTCGAATAAGCATTTTATGTAAAAGTGCCTTTTAGCGTCTATATCCAATATTATACATGTTGTTGTATATTATTTATATGTTTTTACCCATATTTTTCTAGGATAGTTTAAATGAAACGAAATCCGTCCAAACTTATAGAGATTCTCCAAAAAATGGTGAGTGTAAGGAAAGATAAAGAGAAATTGTAAGCAATAATTCAAATGAGGCCATATCCGTCTAAGATCTTATTGAGGTTTACCCAAAAGAGGTGGGAGTTGTAGCTTCAAAGGCTTAATATCAAGCTTAATACGAACGGTAACCTCGTGAGTATAAAGAATACACTACTAGCCCTACAATTTATGTGTCGTTCGGCAAATGGTAGGATTTAATTGTATTGCAGATGTGTAAGGAATGGAACATTTTTCGAAATAAGTATATAAAGGAAAATATTTCTGGCATTCCAAGTAACGCCCATCTAACTTACTAGTTGGAGAGCGATTCTATTTTTCATGTAGAAATAATGTGTAAAATGCCATTACCGAAATATAACTTAAATTAGATGAACGCTGCAAAACACGAAACATACAAATAGTGTCATTGTTAGACTTCTGTAAATTAAATTAGAAGGGCAAAAAACTGCCATCTGAAAAGCGCTTCCTAAACTTAAAACCAATAAAAAGGCACGTCATAATATGCATAAAAAAGTAAACACAAATGTATCTGTAAATAAATAACACATCGGTCAGTATGTCCCTGAGCAAGGAAAAACTTTTTGCGAAAAATTCAAGAGTATACAATTAGCCCAGTGCTGAAAACTTTTCAGCCAGCGGACAGCCAATTCGATTTAGGATTGCAACCATAGACTCACATTTCATCCCTTATCACAAATCGCATAAAAAGGTATTTTTTGATACGTTTAAACTTCTTTGAATATTGTCTCGATTCAGTAAGACGTTCATGCAAAATCCAAATTTTTATGCCAAACAGTTAACTTTTGATATTTTTAAGATGCTACCAATTTCTTGCAACTTTACTTTTCGGCAACATCTATTAAAGGCCCTCTGTGCTCAACACCATCGATGCCCGCATTGCCCCATTTAAAATCAGAAAATAATTGACAGATAGTTATTTTCGACGGAAAAGTTTCATCGATACGTTTTCAACTAAAAAACAATACGTAAGCAGCACACGAAATTTGTTCTATTGTACACAAAAAAGCAAAAGTATAATCTCTTAAAATACTATACTCCAAATTAGGTTTTAACAGACGTCGTTCTAATTAATGTCTTCACTTTCTTAAAAAAAAATTTTGTTTGTACGCACATTTTTGCTTTATCATTTTATATTTTCATAAATAATTCAGTTTAATTTAATTTCTTTTAAGCGAACAGAGCAACGTTTTCGGAATAATTGAGAATATTAGTTTCCCCCAAAAATAATTCTCATAAAAGGAATAGAGGAGAAGCCAAGATATTTATATTTAAAGTATTTGTTTATATTTCCGATTAACATAACTATTTCAAAAAGATTTTCCTCTTATTGGAACGTTTTTTAAAAAACTTATATCCTGGAAAATGTTGCTTTTATAAAAATTTTAGTCAAAAGCAGGCTTGTTTCCTTTAGAATATGTGATATCGATGTGTCGATACAACATTTACGATATTTCATGATGAATCGAAAGCTATCGATTCGGCGAACCTTGACGTTGTTTTCCTTTGTTTCTTATGAATTAATATATTTTAAATTTCAACTAGCCGACCCGGCAAACGTTGCTTTGCCTTCAAATTTTATTTTTATTGGAAATATTTCATGCCAATCGGTCTATTATAATAAGAAACGCCTATATTCGCAGAAGAACTTAAAATATGTTCAGTCAACCGAAATACAAAATTCTGTTTAAATACCGTTAGCAGGAGCAGAAATAATTGCTTTTTAATTTGTGGTTTGTATAGGAGGTACCACTCCCCATTGTCCAATCCCGCCCATATTTGCAGCAGCACTTAAGTTATGTACACCAAACCGATGTACCAAATTTTGTTCAAATACCGTAAACAGGAGCAGAAATATTTGATTTTAAATTTTTTGTTTGTATGGGATGTACCACGCCCCTCTGTCCAATTGGACCGAATTGTAAATCTAAACCATCCCGGGCACCACCCAGACGCATATACAAAAATTTATCCAAAACGGTCCAGCCGTTCTGGAGTTTTGAGCATCGGAACAAACCACGATTCATTTTTATATATATAAGATTGTTTTGAATTCCCGCTAATGTATTTGAATATTAATTGGAAATGTATGTCAATTGATATGTTTCTAATTTTGAAACGATTTCTGATTTTTAATTGATTTACTTTGAATTTCAAATGGAAACATTTAAATTTCGAATGGGGTTTTGAGATTTTAAGTCATATGTTTTGTACATCAATTTGAAGTGTAAATAGTATTTTTTTAGTCCTGAGTATTTTCTATCAATTACTTTCCCAAAAGAAATTTTCCTCAAAATATGGTTCTTTGTTTTAATGATCTATTTAATGAAAATTTTTTGAAATATTTGATAATATTCTAAATTTGAAAGATAACAATTATCATCTGAAAGATTTCGCATCATCTACTGTAGTTGAAAATTGCAAAATAATGATAAATAATATTGAAGGATGTTATTCGCCAAGTCGTGAAGTGCCGTTTCTATAAAGTTCCAATCGCTAACCGCAAGATTTTGCCAAAAAAAAAAATTGAGTGAGTAATTCCGATGGAAAATGTTAACACAGAAGGGTCTGTCATTGCCCTTTTCCTACCAAACGGTCCTATTTCTATCCAAAAAATACATTTAAACAAAAGGGTATTTTCATATTTTGAGAAGTTTTTACAGTGACATTTTCTTGTGGATGCAATTCCGACGACCGAAAGTTTTTTTCATTGTAACTGTCTTATTATTAATTGTTCGTAAATTTTCGCGCTTGTTTTCTTATAAAAATTCTTATGAAATATGCTGTTCAACAAAGAAGTTATACAGAAAAGGACTGGTATTTGTTCTGTTTGTATAAAAGTCAATATCTGTTGACGCTTTATGTAGATATGTTTCTTCCTAAGAAAAGTTTCTATATAGTAAATTTTCCAAAGTTCTTTTGGCATTAAAAAACGTTTCTTACAGATATATTACACGCAAACTTAACTTCTTTCCCGAAACCTTGCAGAAGGTTATTTTTGTTTCAGAAGAATGTTCACCATCACAATTCTCAAAAAAATATAAGCAATGAAGTTTCTTAAAAACATGCCCTAGAAAAATAACTTATAGAACAACTATAGAAAGCTTCTTCTAAGCCTGGAACGCAGTTCAAACAAAATTATCATTTTTCATAAAGAATGCTAGTTGTTTATGATGCAACAAAATTTCGCCAATTGAAATTGTTGGTGGGAATTAC
The DNA here is from genome assembly GCA_019455685.1 of Philornis downsi. NCBI lineage: Eukaryota > Metazoa > Arthropoda > Insecta > Diptera > Muscidae > Philornis > Philornis downsi. The sequence goes on along the minus strand of JAHXMU010000525.1, from coordinate 2,578,060 downwards.
GTTTCCCTAAATTTCATTTGGGATTGCTATTACAGGAATGTTTATCCACACAGAAAAAATATATTTTTGTATTTCCCTTGAAAATTGATAGCTAATCGCTATTGTACAAAGAAATGTCTATAGATTTGAATGTCGCCAAAATTTAGTATTCCGTGCAGACAAACGCATGCAAAGCAAACGAAAATTTCGTTTGAACTTCACACTAGGCTTTATGAAGCAACAGTCACAATATTACTCTTACTACTTTCTAACGTTGCAGCTAATTTTGACCGGGTGCTACTACAGTCTGCAATAATACTTCGTTTAAAGTTGATACTAATGCAATGCATTCGCTTATGTAGCCATATGTTGTATCACTCTTTATCTTTCCCCACCTCTTAGCAATAACAATCAAAAAGTTTATATTAAGAACATTCCATATCAATAACAAATTTTACACCACAAAGAAAAAAAATTATATACATTCTATCAATATTTTATACAAATAAAGTTAGTTTTATTAAAGAAAAATCGAAAAGGAAATGACTAATAATTATTGCATTTTATAGTATGTAAGTCAAGAAGTGGGATTAATCATCTCTTTTGCAGGCGTTTTGGGAGCTCTGAAATCATATAAAGCCACTGCTGGATTTTGATCCACAAACTCTTTGTAGACGGTAGCTAAACGTATGCACTCATCAACGGACAACTCGAAAGGTCTCAAAGTATCTTCCACATCTGCCTTCTTAAATAATTCAAAACAAATTTCGTCTCTGTCGTCAGGTGGGAATAATGTGCCATATCCACGGCGACAATATTTCTGTCGCATATTGAAAATATGACGTACAACTTTCTCCACGAGGCCAAAGGGTAAATCTGTTTTGGGCTGTTTCAGCGGTATCAATTTAACCACTCCGACATCTACGTCAGGCTTGGGCACAAACGCCTTGCCAGGTATGGTGAATTTTAGTACCGGCTGTGTCCATATTTGCGACATTATGGATAGGCGACATCTCTGTTCGTGGCCCAAAGGAGCGCAAATACGATCAGCCACCTCTTTTTGAAATGTCAAAGTCATGCAAGTGTCGTTGCGACGAAAAGCTTGACGTCTCATGGAGATATCTTCGAACCAATTAATAATTAAACGTGTGGAAATAGAAAAGGGTAAATTGCCTATTAAGTGCAGACGTTGTGTGGTATCGGGTATGCAGTTCTCTATATCGAAACGCAATACATCATCTATGAATATGTCCACCTGAAGGTTAAGGGGCTTGGCACAATCCTGTAGTAATTCCAAGGTGGGCAAAAAACGTGCATCTTTCTCCACCAGAATCAAGCGCTTAGGTTGTCTCCTCAATATAGAACGTGTTATGCCACCAGGACCAGGTCCCACTTCCAACACAATATCCCGTGGATCTATTACACCAGCCGACCTCACAATCTTGTCTGTAATACGTTCGTCCAATAAAAAGTTTTGAGATAATTGCTTGAAAGCCTGTAACTTGTACAGCTTCACCAGTTCTCTTAGAGATGGCAAAGGCGGCAACCGCATGCCAGACTTTAATACACGTAAGGAAGCCTCAGACATGCTAACTGTAAGGAGATGCAACACAAATTAAATGATCACCTAAACAATAAATGTCATCATCAAACTAACCTCACTTTCTGCTACTTGATCGAAAATCCTTTTTCCTTCTTTCAAATTATGTAAGACTTTACAACAATTTATCCGATTATCTTACTAAATTAACGAGTTCTTATACGGCTAAAATTATAACAAATGAATGGAGGAAGCTGCCAGTGCTTAGTTAGTTGAAATCTTCTTGGGTTCGTCGAAATCATCCAAGAATTTCTCTTGTTTCACCGATAGTATGGAATAGGCGTATATGCCAAGCACTGATGTTAACAAACCGCCGGCTGTAATAAGGTTGTTGCGACGGAGACGCTTCAGTTTTTGTACACGTTCCAAGTTTTGCTCTTCTATCAATTTCATGAACTCTAATTGAACTTTATCAATTTTTGGTGCGTTCTCAGCGTACTTGATGTTGGGATTGGACATAATTTGTTCGATTTTATTGCCAGCAGTACGTTCGATTTGTTAAGAGTTGACAAAATTTCGGTTAATTAATTATTATCGACTTTCCGATGAGAGATCAGCTGATTTCTGTTTTGACATCTATGTTATAAATAGGGTGACTCATATGACGTCATTATGCTGTTACTGCAGAGCTGCCATATTGCTTGCAAGCTCCGCTTTAACATCAAAGCGTTTGTTCTTGCCGCTTGTCATTAAGTACAAAAATTGACAGTAAAAGTCACTATTTTTAATTTGCAATTAAAACTACAATTTCTTTTCATTTGTTTCACTTTTTTATGCTAATACAAGCAAAGTATATCGTCTGTTCTTCCATTTGAAACAAACCGAATAACAGGCGATACTTGTTAGATATGCCATAGAAACAATGCAAAAAACATTTCTTATTTATTACGCTGTGGAGTAGCTGTCGCATGCAATTTGTATCGCTTTAGTGTGAACGCTTTCAAAAGAATCTTTCAATACACAATTTATTTGCATTTAGCTGCGTTATGTCGTGTCGCACTGATTTAAATAGCCTTAAAAACAGAAGTGTTGTTTCCCTATCTTATAGCAGATATAGCCTTATGGCGTCTTTAAAAACACAGGAAATAAACAGGGACTGCACGTGAGAGTAAATCGTTGCCTATATGTTTTATACCTAGAAAGAAAAAGGTAAGAATGTTGAGACCAGTTAGTGGAAATGAATGTTAATATTGAGTTTTTCGAACTTGCACTTGTACCTGAGTCATCTGAAGTGTTATTTATTTAGTGAAAGGTTTGCCATTTTCAAACATGAAGCATTTAACAACCGAAGAATGCCTGAAAAATATCTAAAACTTACAACAAAAGTAGTAATTCAAACGTGGGCTTTTAATCGAACAAAATGTTGTTCTTCACTCGGTGGTTATGTCAACAACCAAATTGTCGCATATGGCGCTCGAAGAACCCAGAAGTGATTGTGGAAAAGCCATTACATCCGGAAAAAGTGATTGTTTGGTGCGAATTACAGTCTGGACAGTCTAGATCCACTGCTGCAACCAAACCAGAGGCGGTCATTTAAATGACATTGTATTTCATACATAATGGCAAGGTCCAAGCATTATAATTAATTATAGTTTAATGTGTGTCTTATTTATCTTTACTTTTGAAACCGAAAAATGGATAACCCTATATTTGTGGTCCTTGGATAAAGCTTCATCGTACAGGCGGACCACTTTTATTAATTTTTGCCTTTTCCACAACCTGTTCAGCCGCAGTAAACTTGCGTGTTTGTGTTCATTTCAACAAACAGATGAGGTCACTGTTTACGTCTTCTTTGAATACAGCACACAATGATCCATTTTGGGTCTCACCAAATTTTTCAATTAGATCAGGTTTTTACTAATAATCCTGAGCTTAAAGTCAAAACTGTTGAATTTGTATTTAGTATTTTGTGTTTAACAAAAATGTATTTGAAGTTCGAATAGATTCTATTTTTGTGCAAAAGTTCAGTTAAAATATTTTGCTTCAAGTGAAAGGGATTTATGTGGAATGCCTTGAGAGAAAAAGAGGTGGACAAAAAAATTTCGCAGCTGTTTTGAACGTGGCCTTGATGGGGATTACTCAGTAACCGATTGGTTTTGACAGTTATAACCCTATGCACACATATTAGCAAACGTTCAGTATGAAAATTTAAACAAATTGGCCACAAATTAATTAAATCTGTCTGATTGGTCTCTTAGTGTATCATTTCTTTGAGAGTGAAAGGAATGGATAAAAAGTAAAGTTGTCGCTACTATTTTTAACGCTGCTTAATAGCTATGATGACAGACACGGGCGTTCGCAGAGTAAATAACAAATATATTCGAACAAATTCGAAAGAATAGCTGATGGATTTTTCGTTTTACATACAGCGTTGCTTTCCAAACCCTAAATTCATAGAATGACGTCTTTAGAAGAATGGAAAGTTTTGTTCCATAAGTGTTTCCTGATTAACAGAACTAAAATCGCCGCTACCGTTGTGGTTAATATTGTACAAGACATTAAGCAATAATTCAAATTTCCTCTTAACTTTCTGTCTTACCCAACACAGTGTTACCGAATTCTAACACATTAGAGATTTTTTATGTTTTAATGTCATTTTCGGGACCTAGGAAGAATACAAATAGACTAGAGAAACATTAAATTATATGATAACTTCACACTGTATAGAGAAGGATAGAATGCGAGGTTAGGTATATTGTCATCCTTAAGGGGATGACGATTAAATTAAGGGGATGATATATTGAGTAAATAGTATATTTTGTAAATAGGATTACATTTGTCAAACCAGTCAGTGTGCTTGCGAACTTTAGAACCCACTGCAGCCCTCGAGTAAAAAAAGTGCTGAATTGGTCGGAATTTAGAATTTTCGAGACAGAAAAAAGTACACTTACTTTTCCACCCCTGCTATAGAGTTGAAATTTTGGCTGAAATGAAAAATGTGCTAAAGCAAGGCACGCAGTGGCATCATTTACTACAATATTTTGCTGTCATTGCGCTTTCATGTTTTTCTTATTCTCCATAACATATTCGACAATTAGAAAAGATTTCAAATCAGTTGTTTTTTGAATGTGACCGTGGCGTGTAGTTGTGGCGAGTGGCGGATTGGTGAAAACCGGTGGTAAATACTATTTTCAAAAGGAGAAGAAACAAAACAAAAACCAATAACGAACGTAAGAAACAACGCGGCTTTTTTTATGACACAACGAAGGTTGAAAACAAACAAAAACGAGGACAGAAAAAATATAATAGAGATACAACAAAGTAAATTAAAGTCGCAGTGTTTTCTGGATGAAATAATTGTATTATTTTTAACTTGTGGCTAACGTTATTTTCGCTTACGAATCTCATCTTTGCGAACATGAAGAAGCGTGTTTCTTAATTTAAATTAAAGGTGTTCGCGACATCAACACACATGTACAAGCACCCACAATATTGGTCGTGTATACGGAATACAAAAAAAGTACCCGAATACATATACTTAAACAAGCCTTCCTGCTACAATTAATTAGCAAAAAAAAAACTACAACAACGATTTCAACGGTTCTTTTAATTTTTTTTATTGTACCTATACAAAGAAGGGGGAGTCAATATAATCGATGTTATGTGTTTGTTGGTTTCACTACCGCTATTGTTGTTTAAAAATGTAAATGTGTGTAAATTTGTTTGTGTAATGTCAAAGGAAGAAGAAAACTATAGAGCAGTGTTGCCGGAGTCTGGGGTTGAAAATATTTACTAGTATCAGTGAACAAGTGGTGGACAAGGTCGAGGAAACAAAACGACACTTCGTGTACAGTTTCCTGAACTGGTTAAAATGTAGTCTGCAGTAAAGCGATGAATATTTCACTACTTTCAGATGAAGTCGTCCCGAACATCTAATACAAAAATCAAGGGAATTTTCCTGGGCCTTGGAAAACACAGGCTTAAGCTTGCTTTATGGACGTTTATTGGATTTTTGTACAATTTTTAACCCAAAAAATAAAGCAATGTTTTCCCCAAAGTCCACGCTCCCCAAGGTTCACCAAATGTTGAATTTACAATATGACCTGTCTTTCTGTCTCTGTATGATACGTTTATCACTGGAAAGCTAAACGGGGTTCCCGTCAAACGAATGTATGTAACGGTTATATTTTTGGTACGATCGGAACCAGTTGCAAACCTCTATATATATATGTTTATATAAATCGGTCGTTATCTATAAATAAAACTTGCATGTTTGTGGCATTTCTGGGTTTTTTGTTTTCTAATAATTTTGTTTAATTTTTTTAATGTAATTTTCCCTTAGCATTGCGCGATTTTTTTTTTTTTGCCTGAGAAGAGGGTTTCTTCCGAAAGCCCAAAAGACCTACTTTGAGCACCATTTTTTTAGTACCCAGAAGGGAATAGCTAACCAAATAAAAACCAGTCTTTCCTCTTGGCATCAACCATCTAAGTACAAAATCAGCTGTGGAGCAATATCTATTGGCTAGCAATGATATGGTCTGTTTGAAACTCTAGATGTCCAAATTGATGCTAGGACAAAGGTAAAAAGTGAACCCAAAATACCCAGTCTTGGATTCGCTCACTATCGTTGATTTAGACTTCCATTTGAGTAACCCCGATTGGATGACCAAATCGGGCCCAATTTTTAGCTTTGTCTACAAATTTTACTTGGGCGTCATTTGGGACTACTAAAGACTCTCCCATTTGAACTATAAATATCGAAGGCCGATTAAAATTAATCGATAAGTTTCTAAATATCTTTTCACATAGTAAATCGGCTTAGAAGAATTTTTTATGTAGAATTGTCTTGGAGGTGCTTCCCTTATGTGAGTATGTATTAAAATATATTTTCCGCAAAGAAATCTGTATTGGAAGGTATTTGTTCCTTTGAAAAGATCTATAGCAAACGCCTTTAGCGTATGAATGTTAGAATTATGCTATTGTACTAATTTGGGTCACTAAACATCCACAATGAAAAATATGTTACCATGCACAATTCACGGTGAAAATCATTTTCCATGAAAACCAAAAACAGAATACTTATATTGACTATATTCTATCTGGAAAATATCGCATCATGATATGAAGACAGCATTTCATGTGTAAATTCTGCTGCTTGTTCTTATTAAAACAAATTTCATTGTAAATTTTGCGTTGAAATACGAATCAATCAATTTTTGTTTGCAAAAAACCGTCAGCTACTATTCGAGGAAACAATTTTGATGTAGAAAATCTTTGTTTATATAGCGACTTTTCAGCAATATTGAAAAAGAATATATGTGAAATAAATAAATCGTAAAGTACGATCTGGCAACATTGTGCGCAGGAAACGTTCGTTTTCAACGATTGTGTGCCATAAAATGTGAATGCGGTGTTTTGGTTTGCTATGTTAGGGGGTGGGGATTGAATGATGAATGCAGAACAAAACAGAAACAAAGAAATTAGCAATGATTTTTATTCTTTACACAACTCATTGGTTTTTGTTTAAATAAAGCATATGCCGAAAAACTGAAAATTTTCCATAACAATTTGTTTCTTCTACTTTTTGATTTTGTTTCGTTGAAGATTGTGTCAAAGTAGAGAAACACCTACATACATATGTACGTTAACATCCTTCACTGTAAGAGCTGAAAAATATAACGTAAACACGAATATATAGAAAGAAGTGCGAATCATTTTAGCCATCTGTACGGTAATAATAAAAAACAATCCAAAAGGAGTTTGTCTGACTTTTAAAAAAACGCGAAGTAAATACTGATAAGAAAATTAGAATTTGCTCATTGCTCCAACATGGTTTTAACTAATTTCGAATTTTGGGCCGCTGATGGCTCATCGCCGATGCCTTCGTCGGCCTCTTCATTGGAATTCGAAAGATCGCGCCATTTGAATCCTTTCGATCCACGCGTTGTGCCACATGTACCGAATGCTACTTCAAATCTAACACATTTGTCTTCCAACGGCTATTATGGATTCTCCTATATAAATGCCGCCCATGAATTGGAATTAAATAACAACAACAATATCGATATTGCCAACAACAACAATCTCAATCACAACAACAGCAACATTAACACTTCAACAGCATGCAATTTTATGGCAAATGATGTCAATGGCATGAATAATACAACATCTCAGCAGCAGCAACAACAGCCAGCCCATGTCTATGCCAATTTTGTTAACCGTTCATCAGCATCGACGGCCGGCAACGCTTCACGTTGCAAGAAACGTTTTTTCGTTGTGAGCGACGACGTCAACGATAAATGTACAGCCAACGCCGATGCTTTTCGTCATACAAATGCCTCTGCCAAGCGTTGCCGCTTCGATGACGACTTTTCAGCACAATATTGTAATGGTAAGTGGCGGGAACAATAATAACGAAACAACAAGATCAGGCCCATTTGATTATATCAGTGATGGCACAATTTGTACTTTTGGTTGGAACAATATTATCATTGTTGTGTACTTATAATTTTTTTTTTGAAAATAGAATAATAATATTAATATCTACGTAACTAATTCTATCATAACAGACGAAAAGTACAAAGAGGTAGTTTCGAGGGGTACAACATATCAATTTAAGGAAAAATTAAACGAAAAAAAGGATGGAATATAGAAAAGATAGAAAAAAAGTAGAAGGAAAAATCGCCGTCGACGTATATTTGTTGGCCTGTCCAATCCCTCAAGAGCGGATTTGCTTAGGCGAAGGGGAGTTCTGTCGGATATTGAGTCTGATGAAAATTTTGGAAATCTGTTTAAAATTGGAAAAGCTGTGTATTTTCACAAAATGAGAAATTATTTACGATAAAAAATAATTAAAATGAATTCAAACAAATTCAAAAGATGCGGCTCATAGAGTTTCGTATTACTGCGCCATTTTACAAAATAAGAAGACAAAATATAAGATTTATTAAAAAAAAACAATCTAAGGACAAATAAATGTTGACATACTCATTATAAAAGCCAGGAATTTGCTGATGCCTTCTTAAGTGACGAAAATTCGTTTCATTTTGTGTATTTTCAGCAATCACGACCACAGTTTTTGCTGCCATTTAAAAAATGTATGAGCTGGGATGACCCTTTCCAGATAACTAATACAATATATGTATATATTTGCTCGCATATATTTTTTCTTCTTTCCTTACATAGAATGCTGCTTCCTGCCAAGTCAGTTTTGCTTAATTTTGAACTTAACCAACATAAGAAAGAAATAACATACAATATTTGTGATAAGATCCAGTCTTTTGGTCCATATAAAAATATGAAAAATTGTATGTTTATTCCTCCCGCGATTTCATCCCTCCTCCTCCTCCTCCCGCGATTTCGAGTTGGACCTTTTCGCCTATATTTTTAAATTTTAAAGCCTCTTAGTTCGGCAAATAGCGGTCACTACCAATTCTTTTATTTTATACATATACATGTTTTTTTGGTTTTACATCCTTCGGCGCCTGAAAAAACGCTTTTGTTTTTCATTTGCTTTGAAATAAAACTGTTTCCTTGTACTGAGTCTTATAGCGGCTGTGTTCAGTAAAGATGCTGAGGGAATGAACATGGACACGAGGGCCAAATCAAAATTTCAATTTTGTGTGCAACGACATTTGTGAGTTTGTAAAGGATATTTTATACATTTAAAATAGATTAATCTGCTGTTTATATTGTCTTGATGGATTATAATTATATAGGTAATACATCGTCAATCCAGCTTTGCTGCTCTCCTCTAAATATCTCAGAAAGCACGCTTTTGTAACTAAATTTGTACTATTCCAAGCTTCCCTCTACCATCCCGGCTTCACAGATGTGCTTTTCTCATGTTTATGTACTTTGTGCTATTGCTTCACATTTCCCGTTCTAAACGCAGCCAGTGTCAAAGAACTTTGTGATTGAGTGTGCGTGCCTGTGCACAGTACAGTATTGCGCAACCTTTGGTGCCTTTGTTAAAATGCAGTTGACTATGGCGACTATAGATAGATATGAAGATATAGAGAAATGATATAAATGACATGCGGTTACAAAAATTCAAATGCTGATAAAATTTATTTCATAAGGTTTTGTGGTTGATTATGTTCAATTTAGATTAAATTTCTCTACTGCACTGTGAAGAACGTGTTTGTTCGTTAGCGCTATTATGTTTGTTCCCTTTAGTACGGTCACATAAAAAAATATAACGCTAAGAACGATTTTAAACGAACAATGACTTGCATAAGGATAATCATGTATAGGGGATAAAATTAGAAATTACTTAAATTTTGGTATTAAAAAAAATGTTAGGCACAGCCAACGCAGAGAATAAAGTAATAACCACTTTTTTGTGTTTCCAGGTCGGAATTTCGAATTTCGGTGTCATTCTAGAATAGATTGTTATATTTTATGCAGTCCATTTTATTAGCATTGACAGTTATCACACTGATATTACGGTTTTCTGTGGTCTACGTCTTTGTAAGATGAATCTGCCCATTTAATCACATGAATATGTCGATTACTTTTTGGAACAAAGTTTGTTAATTTCTGCTGTTTTTAAGCGGAGGCCGCTTAAAATTCGACTCACAAGATTGTATTATTAGAAAAAATATTTGCCCTGAACTACATCTGCATTTAATCCATATCCATACTCTGAACGCAAAACGGATACCATGTTGAAACTTTTGATGCTTCGCTTTAAACATTTGTTAATTTCTGATCTCTTCTTATTCTCAACTTCTTTGATGTTCTGTGGTTGATTATGTTCGGATATCAAAAACTTGCCCAATTCATAACAAATGCGCTTTTAACAAATGCATTCAACCAGGTGGTTCTCCAAACAAACCAGTTAACATCAGACCAGTTGTTTTTGCAGTATATGGAAGTAACGATATTTCCTTTCTGTGGCGCAAACATCCCTGTAATAGTATTCTAAACAAAATTTTCGCGAGGAGCATGCAATCAAAACGAAAAGTGGGAGTGGGCGAAATTCTCAGCAATGCAAAATTCATTCGAGGTTTTGGAATGGCGGCAGAAACTGTGTGCAATCAAAATTCCGGTTGCACAATTTGCATGTATCAATAGCAGCCATAAACTAATAAAAATATATAATAAAATGAAAATCATCGAAAAAAATAAGTACACCTTCTTATTTGCTTATGTTTAATTTTAGTTACTTTAACGGAAAGTGAATATGACAATTCTTTTTTATTTAAATAACTTTAATATGGTAATGCCGTTAAAAGTAAAAAAAAACTGGGGCTTCCCCGTTGTTTTCATTGTGAGTTAGTTTTGTTCAGGCGTGATTTCAGTACTTGGTCAAAATAATAAATACATTGCTCACTTCTTTAATATTGTCGCAGTCTGCTGTATTCTTTTTGGAAAGGCTAGTTATTTTACTGTTGTTTATCTTTATTCATAACAAAATATATAGTAAAAAATCAGCCATGGGTTGAAAATGTCCTTGTTTTTCGGAGGAGAGAAAAATTGTTTCAAGACTAAGGGCTTAAAGCCTAAAAAAAGCCGTCGAACCTCGCGGAAGGTCAAAAAAAAACACCAGATTGTAACACACTGTATTGTAACACTTACGAAGAAGGACCCATTTGTGTCTTCAAGAGCGATTTCAGCAGAAATTGGAAATTTAACTTCATCGCGAACGGTTCGTCTTAGACTACAAGAACATTTACCAGGACGGGTAGCCCGAAGAGTTCCTTTGCTTGACAAAAAAAAATTGAAAGGCTAGATTGGCGTTTGCAAGTAGACGATGAAAAAAATGGCGAAGAATTTTGTGGAGCGATGAAACAAAAATTAATATATGTGGAAACTACTGTGCCCGGAATGTCCGACGGCCTAAGGGTAAGGAATTCCATCTTCGCTTTACAAAGAAGACGGTCAAGCACGAGGCATTATGGTCTGGGCTTGTTTCTCGTGGTATGGTGTCGGCCCGATACATCGAATTACCGACACTATGACCAAATTCCACTACAAAGATATCTTGAAATTGATGTTGGACAAAGATAAATAATGTCCATCTAATTCCAGCAGGATAACAATCCGAAGTATACTTCTAAGTTGGTAAAGGATTGGTTCCAAGATAATAATGTTGCTCTTCTTGACTGGCCAAGTCAATCTCCGGACATAAATCCAACCAAAAATCTTTGGGGAGAGTTGAAACAAAGAATTGGGAAGGAGGTTGTTAAAAATAAGAATCACTTATGCAATTTTGATCAAAAAACTTGGTATGAAATACCAGTAGAAACCTGCAGGAAGCCTATTGCCAGCATGCCAAAAAGCGTCAGTAAAATAATTGAAAATAAGGTGGATATACCGGCTTTTAATGAAACTCAGCCAATTTAGCAGGAAAAACTTGATATTTTTTATTCCTTTTTTTGCTTATTTTAACTAAAAGTACTTATTATTTCGCCCAATGTTAAAATAAAAAAAAATACTGCATTTAATTTTTGGTTTTTGTTATTGTTTTAGTATTTATTTTATTTCTAATGTGTGGTTTGTTTGTTTTTTCTTTCAATTTAAATAAATTTTCGTCTACGAGCCTTAAAAAAAATGTAGGGTGTACTTATTATTTTGACCATACGTGTATAATAATAAAAAAATAATAATAAGAAAAAGTTATCCTCAAAATGTTTGTTACACATTTAAAAGAGTTTATTGGAAGACCCAATCATACTTCATAATACCGCCCAAAAGTTGATTTAGTTAAATTCTTTTAGAAGGATGAAATCATAAAAATGGAAAAAAGGATAAACAAAACTTCACAATTAGTACATTCCATTTCGTATTCCATTCAGTGAAGCCTGCATCACATATGTAGCTGCTCATTTCGAAAGTGTATATGGTTTTTCAGTATGCTGCAGTAACATGTACTAGAAGTTTTCAAATGGCCCAAGCTATGGATGATTGTTATTAATTTTATCCATGCGTTACTCATGGATAGATAAATGCATACCGTGGTTCGAATACAATGCGTCGTCTATTAGAATGTTACATTTTTTACACTAGCGAGATTTAAATCCGCCTTCAGAGTTTATATTCAATAGAGGCTACGTTATTTTTAAGCGAAAGACAAATTTCGATACAAAATTGTTGCCATCACAACTATTTTCTACGAAGATAAAGAACACAATCTACTGATTTTTTTTTTAATTTGAGTACAAGGAAGATGTAAAACTCTATAAAGAGGTATATTTCCACAGAATTAGACCCGTCGATTCTAAATGTGATTGAAAAGTAATGTATACCATGTATTTTTCCAAAAATGTAAAAAGATCTGTGCACAGTTAGAAAGGAGCTGAATGTTCTGAAACACCCAATGCAATGCAGTCTACAATGTCATGGACTACGTGTGGGTTTGTTGGATAATACGTTAGAATGAAATACTCACTGAAATCATTTTCAATAACAACGGTCACAGTTAGGTGTCATTGCAAAGCGTATGAATTGATATGGTGTTTTCCCAAATCTAGCAATTTCCACCGTGCATTGTTTTTAATTAACTAATAAAGTTTAGAAAAATATGGAAAAATCTAATTTCTTCCAAGACGGATTCGTCCTTGTACTCGTATGTGCAAGATTGTTCATATTCTTATTATTCGGATGGAAATCGTGTTTTTGCTATTTTTCAATATTCACGTCCAAAAGTCGGGCGATCATTTTTTGTTAGTATTATATATAAATAATGGCTCTAGTTTAAACAAGTTTTTTCCAATTGGTTTCACTAATGGTTCTAGGCCATAGTGTCCTGGCCATATAAGTCGCCGTGCCAAAGATGCCTCTTTATCATATGTATATAATAATATATCGATGCTGGCCGTATTTCAAATAGACATATTTCAGCAATCATTCCCACAATTAGAGCTGTCCTTTAAAATTATTTATTTTTTTTATTTATTTCCAAAAAAGCAGTGATACTAAGCCTTTAAGGCCAAAAATGCGTAGTACACAGCAATAAATTCCTGAGTATCTATAACACTCTTAAATGTATTTAAATAAATGTATAAATATATATATATATATATTTTTCTTTTTTTTTCGTTCAAGAATTTTTGCACACTTTTCTTCAATGGAAATTTAATAACTGCATGACCATTGTTACTAATTAGGATCGATATAACTTTCATTTTAATTTGTTTAATATTATTTTTTTCTTT
>JAHXMU010000525.1:2532379-2559380 GCA_019455685.1 Philornis downsi | reverse complement strand
CAGTGTCATTCTACAAAAACATACATATGTACCTATATAATCTTCGCAGAAATCAAAATCAGCCAAGGCTTTGGAATTGGTTTTGTTCATTTATATACTTTATATGAATAGTTATATTTTGTAACTATTTCATAATTTTATAGTTTATTTTAAAATAATTTTTGGATGCATTTTAGGTCATTTTAGATAATTGTTATTTTTTTTTTCAACAAGTAGAAATTCACGGTTAAGTTTGCACGCTTTAACAGCAACATTTGAAGTCGTTCATATTATAACCGAACATCAAGGTTCTGGAATACTTTACCTGTTACCTTGACAAATGTCTCAGTAAATCCACAGATATTTAAGCTTTCATTAACACAGTATATATAGCTGTAGCTCTAATGTATAAAACAAATATGCATCTTTTATGTTTTTAATTTCTGCCGCTTGCTTTTGTTTTAAATAATTTCAAATGTTTAAGTTTGGATTAAAATAGAATAACGACCCTATTCTATGCTAATCTAAACTTATTGCACATAACTCTATGTATTAATGTGTCGCCCAAAGGAGTTGTTGATTAATAAAGTAGTAAATAGAGAAATATTATATATTTGAACTATTTTCATCAAGCCCTATTGAAACTCCTAATAAACTTGTAAAGCCTTTTAAACGTTTATGTATAACTCATTTTTGCAAATCTCCTTTTAAAGTTTGCTTTGTTTATGATAACACTGACGTAATTAACACATCACGTCCGTCAATCTAGTGCTGCCTATATTACTATACTTAATAATTAGTTTATAGTATGATTTGGAGCTTTTGAGTGGAAATCCCGACGCTTTACAGTGTCAATGTTGAGACGATCATATCTCTATGACTTCATGACGCCCCCCCCTTGTGCATAATCATGCAAATTATGTATTCATTTTAGGGTTATTTATAACACAACGAAGAAAACGATAAACCTGCACAGTGCTCATACTTCACAACTGGAAAAAAAACTTTTGAAGGTCAATTTTATTTTCTTTCTTTTCTGTCTCTAGCGGCTTTTGCAAGCTAACAAACTGTGTGTCTAAAGAAACGCACATAAAATATCGTAAGCGGAAGGGAAACCACGAGCAGTAAGAGTCATGAGACCAGACATCGTACATATGATTGCACATATGTAATGACAGGCCGGTTGTTGTAGCCCTATAAATAATATAGGATGGATGGATGGATGGACGGGCGGGCGGGCTGATGGATAAATGGATGGATGTCCACTGACAATTAACCATTTCAAAAATTACCATTTGACACATGTCTCTGGGCCCATTAGTTCTGCAAAACACTGTGTTTGCAGTTTATGTTTCGTAATCTGTTAGTAAATGTAACAATTGACTGCCGTAATTCGTGAAATTTTTAAGTTATGTTTTATTTAAACACTTAAATTTAAAGCGTGGGCGCGTCCAATGTCAAAGGTATATAAATTATTCACAATTTCCGTCTTTATATTTCGCTCTTGTAAATTTAGGTCAAACACCATTACTTTTGTTAAATTAAATTTAAAATATAATAAATTTCTCATATCTATACCTTTATACGCTATATAAATACGTTGATAATATATATAATTGAGATATCGGTGTATATGTATATTATGCAAGTTATAGCTTTATTTGTGCTTTATCAAAAATCTCTCGTCAGGCTTTTGATTAATAGTTTTATAAACTATATGGGCGCCATAGATATAAAATGAACGGTTGTCCCAAAACCTATACGCATTTTGGTGTAGTTATAGCAATCATATGGAAAATAAGACGCAAAGTTGGACATTTACACAGATTACTTTTTTCCCCAACCAGTGTTACATTATAATTTAATTTAGATTTGGCCTTTAGGTATATACATTTGTACAAAAATGGAATGAAATATACAAACCCAAAATGATGAATAACGGTGTGCAGAGGCGGGGACTATTTACCGGCTCATCGCCGGATAAGTAGACTTGTCGAAAAACGGCTGCTTCCATACATAAAATATCGAGCAATCTTATTTTATTTATTTATTTATTTATTTCTGGCTTGTAATTTAAAGCCTTCCGGCCAATTATAAGTAAATTACAATATGCAACAATTCATCATAATAAAAATTAAATATAAAATTTATAAAAATATAATATGACATATAATAATATAATATAACATTATGATCGTTGAAGACAAAAAAAAAAGTATGGGAAAAAAGACTAATTCAAAAGTTAGAAGTTAATCGGAATATAATCTTGAAATATAAGACAATCGGTATGTAATAAAGGCTGCCCACAGTTTAATTGAAAACAGAATTTTACAGTAAAGTCTGAAAGTGTTGTAGAATGTGCCTTTTGTAAGAATCAGGAAATAATTTAAAACTTTTTAAATGGCTTGGTAGTAAATTGTAAATTCGAGCTACTCTTACTGCAAAAGCACGACCCATGAGTGTGGTTATTTTAGGAATAAGAAGCTGCTTATTACGAGTGGAATGTGAAAAATTAAATGAATTAAAAAGAAATTGAGGACTACACAATCGAACAACTTTATAAAATAACAGCAAAGACCTAAAATCTACATAATTTTTAAAACTACAACCCAAGAAACGCTTAACATACGGTGTTATATGAACACGACGCCTCAGTGAGTATAAATACCTCATAACTCTATTAAACGCCATCTGAACTTTCCTCATATTTTGTTTTTTAGTGCCACTATATAACTCTAAACAATATAGGATACTAGGCATGATATAAGCATGAACCAATTTCTCCTTAATCGATCTGGGCAACACTAAGTCGGTATTATAAAAACTTCGCAGTGAATAATTTAAACGTCGGACTACATTATCCACATGATAGTTAAAACTTAGTTTGTTGTCTAAAACTACTCCCAAACAATGTACACTGTGGAGCACTTCAATACGTGTGCCACGATAAGATAAGTTCAGGTTTAAATCACGATTAGAAAAAAGCATAGCTTTTGTTTTTGGAATGTTAATTGAGAGTTTATTTTCCGTCATCCATGAGCAGATCAAATTTAACGCATAATTAATATTATTTTGCAAGACATCATCAAACTGATATTCTCCCTTAAAGAGCAATTGAACATCATCTGCAAATGAATAGGGAATACATGTATCATCGAGGATACTAAACAGGTCATTTAAGTACAAAATAAAAAGTATTGGGCCAAGTACCGAGCCTTGAGGAACACCGCTTTGGACAGGTAAAACAGAAGACAACGAATCATTGACAACAACATATTGACTCCTACCGTGAAATCAATTTTCACGGTGGTAAATTTTATTGTTTTTGCTATTACCTAATAACCATTGTCGCACGTGTGGTGGTTCCTCTAAATGTGTATAAATTGAAGTGGCTTTTGATTGGAGAATAAATGGCAAAAATTTTGGGAAAATTATCAAATATAATCATTTTTCAAAACCTAACCTTAATCCTTGTACAAGCAGTTTTTTCATACAGGTCCAATTTGTCCCAATTGTGACATTTGCAGAACATAACATTATGTAGGGTATATGGACTCATCGCAACGTAAGTGGACGTCTCAAAAACATTCTTTTTTCTCATATAAAATATGTCGACATTATCAGCTTTTCCAGTGAAAATTCTAATTTTTAGGGCAGTCATTTAAAGTACTTATGAAGTGGGATAAATGTTGCAATAGCTGAAAAAAGGTGGAAACCTTGCGTTCAATGCTTGTATGGACAGGATTTACCCGGCTTATAGTACTGATGACAATATATCGACACATCGCCAGATAAATGGTGATAAATGGCTTCCGACAGGAAGCGCCATTTTATTATAATTTATGTTATGTGTCGGCTCAGTTGGTTTCCCCATCAAAAATAGGTCTTCGTCACTAGTTATGACCCTTTTAAGCAAATCTGGATCATCGTTGACGTCATTCAACAATTCCTGAGCGATGCTCACGCGGCGCTGTTTTTTTTGTCAAAATTCAGCAATTTTGGAACGAACTTTGCTGCCACACGCTTCATGCCCAAAATTTCCGAAAAGATTGCATGGCATGAGCCAGCCGATGTGCCAACATCCTCAGCAACTTCTATGACGATTCTCCATAACAATTTTCTTCACTTTCTCAACATTTTCATTTGGTTGTTGATGTGCTGGGGGGTCTACAGCGAGCGTCGTCATTCACATCTTCTCGACCTTCTGTGAAAATCTTGTAAACAATTGTAAACATTTTTGTTGACTCAGAGTACTCTCACCGTATGTCAACATTTCCAGTGTTTTTGAGCACTTAATTCCATTTTTTACACAAAATTCGATTCAACTTGTTTGATCCATTTTTTTCGACAGCTGGAAAACGCCGAAAACGCAAAACACTTGTCTTATTTATGCCTCTCACAAACACTCTAAACATGCTGTATGGATAAAACGGTCAACATATCTTCGAGACGAGTGTACCAACATAAAAAAATAATAACCGAAAGTCGAATGTACGTAGCCCGCGAAATTTGAAAATTCACCTTATTTTCACGGAAATGGATCAAATGGTGCGAATTCTATCCTGCTTGCAACAGACACTCGGTTCAATTTTTATTACGATCAAACGTATATTTACTTTATGGCCTCGCAGTTGGGTATTTCTAGTGGCTACAAACTGAATGACAAAATGAAGAAAGCCATTACTGGCCGAAACCGAACTTTGTAAAAGTTTATAATTTTCAACCGAAATCGAAGGTTTTTATTTTAAATATAAAAAACGATTAGTGAAAGAAATGGCAGCGATTTCCTTGGTAAATATAAAAAAAGAATACTTTAGTCGTTTGCAATGAAAATGACAACAGAATGCTTTGCTGATAGAAAAATGGCAACGGCATAACACTGGCGCAGCCATCAGTAATAAAAATCAGTAGTATATATTCAGAAAGTTTTGAATGTTTTATGAAAGAATGTTAAATAAAAAAAAACACATTTTCAGAACAGAACTTATTGCTTTCTTCCAATCTTCCTTATCTAGTCCTTACAATCCTTTGGTCTATGTATCATATTTCAAAAATTTTGGAACGGCCTTGATGTTAACAACATTTTAAAGAAACTATATTCTTGTGACTCTTGATCATTTACACTCATATTCATACATTAGATGAGGTACAAATATACCGGCTATTATTTCTCAATTTCCCGGTTCTCGTTTAGAAAATAGTGTGGGTTGTATTAAATCTACAGTGGAAATCGTTTACAATGCCCTTTAGAGAATCTATGAAATTAATTGGTTACAACTTATAGTCATTGTAAACAGAAATATTTTATTTTAATGTGTGAGATTTTAAAATTGTTCAATATTTATTTAAAATTGATGTTAGCTAAAATTAATGTTAGCTAAAATTTGAAGACAAAGAATTCCAGTTCTAATTACGAAAAATGAAAAAAGCTATAACAGGCTACCTATATGGTTTGAATAACTAAGCTCGTGAGGTCTTTGAAGCTATTATTTTATTAGATATTTCGATCTTAATTTATTTGCGATATCGATGTTGAAAAAAATTGAGATTCGCATAGGTTTACTCGAATTATCTTGTCAGCCGACTGGTAAGTTAAATGGCTATATTATCTCAAAAAGTCTTAAATAAATATAGTATCACTTACACTAAACCTATCACAGCTCCCTTTACGAGTTCTTTTCATTTCACTATCTATGGATAGTGTTGAGTTCGATTCGTGTGCAACATCAAAATCGAAATTTTTAATTTTGAAAATAAATTCGAATGTTCTATCCGAATATTGCTTACTATGTTTGGATCCATTTACGATCCATAAATTAGAGCGCTTCCAAATTACGTCTTTTGATATGGAATGTAATCTTGAAGATATTGTATTGTACAAAAAGAATTAAGTAAAATACCTACCAATTAACATTTGTTAAATGTCATTGCTTATTGGCATGAACAGTCATCCGAATTATTGATGGTATACAACTTCAGTCACGTGACTGCCAGATTGCCAGTAGCCAATTCCGTCAACCCTGTTTTTTAATGCATTTTCTATGGTTTCTAACCGCTTTTAGGCGCATTCTTAGTGTAGAGGTCCGGAATTCCCGGTGCTTAAAGTTAATTGCGCTCTAGGCTATTTTCTTCTGATATACCTATATATTCATTGCCAGTACATAACTAATGCCCGATGGCAAGTCCAACAGGATTTTCCTTATTTATAATAGCCGCTGACCTGACCGTACATCCATTATGTAGTAGTATTCCATGTCCTGTCGTGTGGTTAACTCTGGGCCGGGTTGGGGTGCAACCTGCATATTGCTTGCCCATGACACACATTTTATTGTTTGGTTTTCCAATGATTTGTCCAAGCTATAAAATACACTTTAACCTTTAAAATCTTACGATTTGCCGGCGTTTGTTATACAAACTAAAATGCTTTTTTAAAATTTTGGCCACTGATTGTTTATTAAAGGAATTTATGAAAACGTTTGTTAACATAACATTTTCTTTTGAAAAAATTAAGATTAAAAATAAATAATTGAAGAAAAATCAAACTTTGTCACATTGAGTTCAGCGTGCGACCATATTTTGTGTGCACCTTTTCGAGTGAGAATTTTTTTGTATATCAACGTTTCACGATTAAAGTAAAATTAACAATTTAATCGCTCCCCAACGAAACTGATAACCTTTTTAAAAGCAGAAATTGTGTCATCTGTCAAAGTGGAATACCAACTGGACGTTATCTTATGGTGCTGTGACCAATTGCATTTATTTTAAATTATTTTGTGAAGAATTAGATTGCAGTAAAATGTATTGCGACACTGTGTCGGTAAGATAACTTTATTAGGGTGTTCAAAATTTAAGCTATATAGAAATTAGGGCGCACATTTTTAAAAAATTACCCTTTTTTCTTGATTATCTGCAATCTGATTTAGGTCCAATTTGAATCGTTCTTTTTCTGCAATGATATTTACAATTTTTTAAATAAAGGGGGTTGTTTTGTACGGTAAAAGGTCAGTAATAAGATATTCACTCATTTCCTGAGATGATACGAGGGCGGTCCCAAAACTAGCCTACATGACGTATAGATGGTGCCAGTAAAAAAAAACATATATTTAATTTTGAAGGCGCCGCCACGTTGGTTAGTATTTTTATTTGAGCCATCAAGGATCTCAATGAATTTGTGAACATGAGAAAAATTGGTCACCGTTATGTAATTCAATATCTCTTTTGGCGTAGGATTGTTTATCGATTATCGATTGACGATGGATTTTTGCAAATAAGCCATCTGAAGCATTTATTTTGTAAGATAAACATAGAACTGATAAAAATTGTAACTGATCAAATTAAATTAAAATTTGTTGACGTTTTTAGAACTAATTTCGATGGAATTTACGTGAAAAGTGAAAAAACTCTTACATGCTATGCTCTATATTTGTTTTTAGGGAATTATAAAGAAGAATGATTACTATGGCGTTTAGAATTTCTTAAACCTTTAAGACTTGTTTGAACCAGTTAAGGCATATTCGATGATGGCGTAAACATGAACCCCAACTACAAATAAATCGTATTTCAAATATTAAATTGGCAATGTCAACTCCAATGCGCAGAAAATTGTAGTTTTTTTAAAGATCATTTTATTATCATAAATGTCAAAAATCACAATTAGGGATCAGTACATTTTTCAAGTTAAAAATACGGTAAAATATATGGAAGTTTTATCAATTTTATAAAAGTTGTATCAAAAATAACAACAAAATTATTCAGCTACTTTTATATTGTGCAATATTGTAATTCTTTAATACATAGTGGTTTGGATTTAGTAGGATTTCAGTGTTTGGTAGTTTTTTTTTTTGAGGGCTCAGTTCCTGAACGACAATTAGGAAAACGGAAACATTTTGGTAATTATAAAAGAAAACAAACACCGTTCAAAACGTCAACATCTTTTTATTTCATATAAAATAGGCCTAATAAACGTTCATGTGGTTATTTGCTGTGTCTATGGTGATGTCATCATTACTGATGAAAGTGATTGTTTTTGTACTTCTTAGGGCGATAAGAATTTACCGGGAATTGAAAGAACCCAATTAATGTTTTTAATTTTTTACTGTTCGCGTTTCGTTTCCTTTATATGTGTTTTTTTTATCTTGCCTTTTTGTTAAAAGATTTTTGCAGTTAAATATTTGCTTGTGCAGTGAAGGAGAAGGCAGTGGCTAATTTTCTAAAGCAAATATCTTTTGACAAAAGTAATAAAATATGTTGTTTTGAAATGAAGTGTTTGGTGTTCTTTTCTGTAAAGACGCTATTAGTTACCACCTCTAACAGCAACAACTTTCCTGGAGAAAAGCTAAGCCACAAGTTAGCAGCAATCAAGTGAATATTTTTGACAATTATATCAATTCCTCATAAACACCCATTGTTAAGAATAGTTCATCAAGATTAAACGCATTTGAAACATATTGTATTGAAAACTTCAGATTCTGCTGGCTGACAGTGCGTTTGGTACAATTTTACACTTTTTACTTTGCACATTATTCTGATTTACAGCTTTTATATATGTCCTTATGTTGGGAACTGGCTAAATGAAACTGTAAAAACGTCATTTTATTGATTTATGAGCTAAATTGAAATTGTTGTTCTCAGCGGATCTGTTCTTAAACCATAAACTATTATTCAGGTTTATTTAATATTGAGAATTAATACATCGACTCAATCTTTAGATCAAAGCGTTCCAAACATTTTTTTCTTTCACTCCGATAGAACTTGAACTTGCCGCACTTATGTTGTGAGATTATCACGAATAAAATTCCCTTCATTTGTTCTTTACATTTCTTCCGCCTTTTTTTCTATTGTAGCAATATTTTTAATGAAAATATCTTAAAAATCACATCATCTATAACAATAGTGATATATTTATTAAATTAATTGTATGTTTAGCTCCCAGTATTCCAATAGTGATCATGATCAAAAGTCAATTTTAACGTAATTGTGTGTGGATTCACTTCAAATTTTTATGGTGATCAATAGTAAACATAAAGAGTAGATACCATATTTGAGCAATATTACATTCATCATTAAGCATAGAAGGCGTTTGCAACTGATGATTTTAAACGTGGTAGTATATTCACTTACACATCGATTGAGACTTCACTTACCTACTATGAAGTCAGTAACGTTTCTAAATCGTTGATATAGTTTAGGCTAGCCAATGAGTGAAAGTGATGAACGATCTTTTGCAGTAAACAACTGGTTTTAAAAAGTTGTCAGCAAGATGGATGCAACATTTCCGTCTGTAGATCATATCATGATCCTGTGACGATCTCCAAAAAGTGTTTAAAGAGATTTCAAAGTAATCAAACAGAATTTCTGAACCATCAATTGGTTGCTGTGGATGAAACACTGGAGTTGAAGAAACAGTCGCAACAATAATTATTGTCGGATCATCAGGTGCAATTTATATCAACTATCTTTTGTCGACACGAATTGCTTCCTCATCTAGTACTTTTGCCATATTTAGGAAAACTGCAACCATTTCAAAGCCTAAGGAAATGGATTAGTAGATTTATTTCCAGCTAATGTACAATGCTGGATTATTTTGAAGGTTTTGACAAATTGGCCTAACCAGGCCTAACCTGTCCGTGAAGCTTAAATTTTACGTCTGGTGAAGTTTTACAAAAAAAAAAAAAATTAAAACTGTTCGCACCCATACAGCAATAGTATAAACAAATGGTAAATAATACAGGGTGTGGCCATAAGGGTGTTGGTGGTTTAAATATTCAATTAAAAAAAAAACTCCGAAACATAAAAAAAATATATTTGTACTTTTAAAAAGTAGAAGCATGGGAATTTTTAAGACTTAAAAATAATGTTGTCCAAATGGCTTCCCTCGGCTGCTTGACACTCTTGGAACCGAAGTCGCAAATTTTGGAAAACTCGTTGAAAAGTTGTTTACTTTCCTGAATAATGTTCCTCTTCAACTGCTCTGAATTGGTCGGATTATTCTCGTAGACTACCGATTTGAGGTAGCCCCATAGAAAATAATCGCATGGAGAGAGATCGGGGCTACGTGGGAGCCATTCAATATCCCCCCTTTTCGAAATGAGTTTTCCAGGAAAAACATTTTACAGCAGCTCTATAGATACCCTAGCCGTATGACATGTGGCCCCATCCTGTTGAAACCACATCCTCGAGGCATTGCCTTGAAGTTCTTGCAAAGCTGGCACCAAAAAGTCTGCTAGCAATGCACAATGTCGGCTGATCTTGCAGAAACTGGGCGACCACGAACCGTAATTGGTACTGTTGAGCCGGTTGTTTCGAACATTCTGATCCATTTTCGTATCACATTGGCGCTTGGAACTTCACTTAAATCGTGTAAACCGTGTTCATGCCGATGCAAATGTCGTGCAGTAATCACTGATTTATTGTTTTCGTAAGACGCTCGGACACAAAATGCACGCTGCACTCCCGTGTACGGCACCATGGCGATTAAATTTCCAGGAAGCGGCGCAGCGAACAACATATCCCCCCGCCACCCCGCGTCGTGCGTTGCTGAGAAATTGAATATTTAAACCGCCAACACCCTTATGGCCCACCCTGTATTTAATAACTACATAATTGAGAGCTACATAATTTCTTCAGCTTAGCATTCTCAGAGTTGTAATTGGATGTGGGTGAATTTGGATTTCTCAATGTAAGTTTATTTTTTTTTTTCTCAAAGTCAATTAATATTTCTCTACATATATCAATGACATTGTTCTCATTGTTCTTTCTAAGTTAGGTTTTCTTCAATAGGATTTATGATTTTTCAATATCAATTTGTCTATACATTGATGTAAATTTCAGGCGTCCGCATATATACTCGTATATATTTTTCACAAATATACAAATTTTTTTGTATTTTGTCAACATCAGTTTGGATTTCTTGGATTTCATTTTATAGTTTTCAATACCAATTATTATTTTTCCATAACAATTGAGATATTAATTTATATTTTCTCAATATTAATTGGCATTTTTGCACTTATAATTTGAAATAATATAATTCCTACATTCAAAGTTTGCACACGGTTCCAAAAAATTTCGAATAATTCTAGCAAATTTTTCGCTATTTCATAGAATGGATGAAACTGGAACCTAGTTCATGTTATTCTAACATTTCTATGAACGTTTTATGGTTCTAAACAAACAAGTTTGTAAATTAATTTTACATGTGGTGCAAAAAGGTATTAACTTAATTAAAAAAGGTTGTAAAATCGAATTAAAAAAAAAAAACAAAAATAAAAAAATATATTTTTTTTGTCAGTTTTTAGGAAATTATTTGTTTTCGTTATTTTGTTTTCGTACATTCCATAAAACTAGCTGCGGTTTCGTAGTCTTTCCCCACTATACTTTTTATTGCTTGCCACCTTCCGACGGATTGACACACTACTCGTTACAATTATAATGGAAAGTTCGCAATCAAAGTGGCGCACATTGGTTTGAATAGACAAAAATTTGAATTTAATGTGGAAACTTAATTAAAGTTGTCAAAACCTAGAAAGATTAAATGCCCTAATTGTAAGAGTTCTTCAAAAATTTCCTTTTGAAAGAAACATCCATGGGGATCTATTCTTTTCGAAGTTGCCAGTTAAAAATGTAATAGCTTCTTGTAAAAATGCAACAAAATTAACACCAGTCAATAATTTTTAAATTTAATTGCTTTTAATGACGATACTAATCCTATGGGCTTCATTGAAGTAGTAACCCGCGTAGGTAGATAGTAGCACATTCTGTCAACATAATTCTTCGATAATTTTTAGATTTATTTCTCGAACAACTCCAGTAAAGTGTGTTTGAGGGTATGAATCGATTGAGGATTGTCTGGATATATTCGGTGCCAAAATAATATGTAGATCACAGGATGGCCCACCTTGTATACTTCCGAATATTTTTGTGCTTCTTGGTCAGGGCAAATTTTCTTCATTGGTATACAGAACCACACTTCCACGGAATTGTGAACAATATAAAATCAAGCAATGATTTTGTTAATTTAAATCTGTTTTAAAAATATTTCTTAAATATTTTATTATTTTTTTCTTTATTTCTATATCAAGTATATTCCAACTGTGTTTCAAAATATATAATACGTATTGGGACTCCCGCCTTGTAAATCATATAGTTGTAAAACTGCATACTTTCCAGGAGAAGTAGCTTTGATTTTATCTGCCCTATCGAGACTACTTCTTGGTAACAAAAAACCTAACTTACTGACTAGAATATTTAAAGGTACTAAAAATTCAAATACTCGTATGTAGGACATCACTTCCTCCGTCATTTGAAATACAAAAATAGTTAAACAGATATATGAACTTAGTATTGACTTGAAATTTCAGCGTAATTCAATTAAATTTCTTTGTCTATTCATTGCTGTGAGTGAAAGACATGCACATTAGGTGAAGGAGCTTTTGAATCAGCAGAAAACCCCTCGTAAGTCAGGTCCAAAAAAGATGACTATTGTTGATGCGGTCAATAGGGTGTTATGCTCTTTTTTCTATTACTTTCCGTCAAAACAAACGATTTTTGGTGATTACAAGGCAGTCTTATTGAATGTTTCCACGCATTTGGTAAAATAGGTTGTATACCTCCGTCAAGACAATACACGGCTTCGCACGTGTCAGGGTGTCGAACATAAACATAATGAAATTCGCTGAAAATTATTTTCCAACACTCAGGCCCTATTCCGAAGTCGAATAAATGATTGCAACAATACAGAAATTTCAGTCAGGTGATCTAACTTACATATTTGAACCCAACATAATTTTGTGTTAGTCCAAAAGTATGAGTGGTGACAGAAGGGTGCGGTAAATTGTTGGGTCCTTATTAAAAAAATGTTGTATATTAAAGCAACATCGTATATTAACATATTGTATATTAATACAACTTTTGTAGAGAATTAAAAAGCAGTTTAGTGGCCAAAAACCCAGACTACTGCAGTCCATTAATTAGAAATTACAGAGGAATGATCGAAATATTGTTCAGTTTGTTTGGGAGATACCATAAGGGGAGTGACAGTGCTCTCCGTTCTCATTCTGGAACCCTACTGTGGCAAACGCTTAATGTGTATCAGATCTGAATATATTTAGTGCAACTATATAAAACATACACATGGGCCTAGGAATGTATGGGTTAAATGTGTCATTTGTGTGGGAGCTGCTAGAAGGGGTGGAAGTGTAATTAATAGATTTTATAAAGTTCTGCGAGCATTGTGATCCAATACAAAAGGCAAAAACTGAAGTTACTGCAGTAAATTGAATTTCAAAATTTGTGCAATATGAATTGGACATGTCAGAAGAGGCAGGCCAACATAACCCATTTACAGTTACAATCTGGCAAAATAAAAATACAAAACAATCATCATGTCTACCGACCAACCAGCTATCCAGCCAATCAGAGAGACAATTATTACCCACCCGTCTTAAAAAGTCGTGAAATGCATTGGTCAAAAGCTACCTGATGCTTTACACGTTGGGTGTTACGGGTGTTACATTTTTGCTGTCCAAATGATATACCTTCGGGTGAAGGTATAAAAAAAGACTTACCGCCAGCTGTTACTGAGGCTTTCTCTGAAGGGTCAATCGAATCTTTTTTGCTCGGGCACTTTGAAAAAGTTCGGCACCCTTTGGATCAGGTGAATAGAGCTAAAGATGGTTATGTTGATAAATCAAAAGAAATGAATATTCTCCATTATATTATTTCAACTGCTCATCAACCTGCCTTCATAGTTAATAACATTATTAGTTAAAATGTTTGCTTGTTTTTCCACTGTGCACCGGGTCAGCACCATTTAATGAAGTGTATGAAACTGTTGCTGCTGTCAGCAACAGCCGGCAGTGGCGAGCATTTCAAACGATTACGAGATGGCAAAGTGTTGCATGCATGCTACATGGCCTAATTCACATATAAATAGCAAACAAACACTTGAAAACGACGACAGCGACGTTTGCTCACTTACAGACGTCGATGCCATCGCCGTGGTGCCTCTGCTGCCTCACATCAAGCAACTATTAGTTAATAGGACAACAGACAAACCAACAAACAAAACACATCATAAGACAATTTTGAATGTCTGTCATTCAGCCGCTAAAAAGCCGGTGGCAGCGACACTGAATATTGAAATAGCGTATAATTACTTAAAAAAAAACAAGAAAATTGCAAAAACAGCACAACACATGGTAAAGTATATAGGAAAAAAAAAACATTTGGCGAGAAAAATCGATTTAATGTATGTCAACATATAATATATAAATATGTCATTAAATTAAATGCCCAATTTGGTTATAAAAGTTAATTTTTATAGGAATAAAGATAAAAGTTTCTAATCTCCAAAGTAATCTTTCATCTAACTTAGAACTCAATAAGTCGGCGGTATTAGGTATAGCTCGGATTTCCTAATTCTGCTGAAAGTACTCGTGGTCTGCGTCAACGTCTTTTACATTTCGAAACAAATTTATTTGATCACTATGAACTGAGCTTTCGAGCTATTTAAAAAAAATACGAATGTTACCTAAATAGAAATATAAAACATTTTTTATCCTTAAGTGTGGACTCAGTAATTCAGTAAGTAACTAGTTTTGAATTGGTATCACTGATACCATACAGAAAATACTGACATCTATAGTGTTTTCATTTCCGTATCTTTGGCAAAAAATGTTGCTTTTCTCCAACTTTGATATGATTTGAGGAACTATAACATATGAGATCGATTTTGTTTTGCTTCTATATAATTCGATGCAGATATATAATGCGACTGGTCAGAAAAATGTATATTTTTATTTGAAACCCGATATAATTATATTTATATAATGTTGATTTGTGAAAAATGGAAACCGAATTTATATTATATTTATTTATTTATTTATTTATTTATTTCTGGCTTGTAATTTAAAGCCTTCCGGCCAATTATAAGTAAATTACAATATGCAACAATTCATCATAATAAAAATTAAATATAAAATTTATAAAAATATAATATGACATATAATAATATAATATAACATTATGATCATTTATATATTTATTTATATTTATATTCATATTCTGTAATTTAACTGAAATTCGGAAATTCCGATTGAAAATCAAATTTTTCGTTTCACATTCAGTGTAGATTATTCGGTATTTAGAACTGGAAAAAACGGCAATTGGACGCTCCGTATTTTAGTTAGACTTGTATTTACGTTTTAGCGATTTTCTTGTTTTGGCGATTTTGCAAATTTTTTTTGACACCTTGCGAAAGATTCCACTTTGCGCAATTTCGTCAGAAATGTCCAAAAATGAAGAATATCTTCTGGTTGGACGTCTCGTTTTCGGGATATTGTTTTTTTTTTTTTTTTAAATTAGGGCTTTTTATCGGTTTTTTTAATTTAGGGCTTTTTATCAGCTTTTTATCGGCTTTTTATCGGTTTCGATACTTCCGTTGAAAGGTAGAATTCTGCGAAAAGTTAAGATTATTCTACTGTACTCAATGCAGAAATTCCCTTCGACGAGTATCAGGCAGACTTCTTGATTACTCGACAGTGGTGACCTCCTTTACAAGACTTATTGATTAATCGACAATGGTGACCGACTCTGAAATAATAGAAGGCATCTGTAAGCGGTATTGGACCCGCAAACGATAGTCGCATGTACAAACCAACATTCCACGGTCGGCCACATTGTTGATTATATAGTATATAAAGAATATTATTGTCTCAAAGAGTAAATTGGTCGAGAAAGGTCAGATTTGTGGGAAGAAAACTCACGGAATTTGCACCACGAAAACTCACCACTTCACAAGGCTATCATTGTGAACGAATTTCTTGCCAAAAACTGAACAGATGTTATCCAAAACCTGATGTGATTCCAGCTGAATTGTTTTCTTTTCCCAAAACTCAAATTAATTAAGTTAACTTCGAGGCATTCGAAGTCTATGGAAGGCGTAAAAGAGAACTAAATTGAAGGCGATTTAAATGAATAATAAATATTTTATTTTTTTTTATCGATAAATTCCCGGTACTTTTTTGACAATGCATTTTAAAATAATTTGTTAACCGCATTTCCTACTAACATTATTGCGTGCTTTTTATGATTTTCCGCAATAATTAAAAGTTTTCGCTTTTATTTGTGTTTATTACAGATTTCTTTTCGTTGCCTTCAACACAAATTGCCACACAATCATGTTTAATGGATACCGAAGAAGGTTTCACACCACACAACCTGCAGCAGCAGCAGCAACAGCAACAGTTACATCAACACCAGCACCAAGTAGTCAGAGATGAGGCAATGTTTGAAAACAACAATAACAACAGAATCTGCGCTAATAATAACAGTGTTGAGAAATACGAACAAAGCATTTTACATCTGCAATTACAACAACGGCAGCAGCAGCAACAACAACAATCCCAACAGCCTCCCACACTACAGCAACAACAACAACAGCAACAGCAGCAGCAACAAGAGCAGCTCCAACAGCAGCAACAACAAAACCCGTATCATCATCACCAGCAACAACACTATCAAGGTCATTTGCATCGCGCAAATCGCGATGTCAGTCGTTGCATGTTATCTCACATGATTTAGTTTTGCTCGCTACAATTTTAGTCGTACAGTAGACACAGACAAAACAAAAAGCAAAGCAAAAAGCACAACAAAAATATCTCTATATCTTGTTTCTCTTTTTTGTATACAGAAATGTATCACTAATTACTATTACAAATCGTATTCTGCAAATATTTACATATCGCTTACTCTCATTTACTTTTTCCGATTTCGTTAAATTTAATCTTGGCACTCACTATGCAATCACAGACTTGTTTTGGTTTTTGTATAAAATAGAAAATATTGCTGTCATATAACTTACGCTTTTTAGAAGTTTAACACAATTCTTATCAATGTTTTAAACGTTGTCATATTTGATTAATTTTGTAGAAGAAATCGAACAAAGCTTGCCGTAATAATTTCT
Organism: Philornis downsi; assembly: GCA_019455685.1. Taxonomy (NCBI): domain Eukaryota; kingdom Metazoa; phylum Arthropoda; class Insecta; order Diptera; family Muscidae; genus Philornis; species Philornis downsi. Next base: position 2,542,438 of record JAHXMU010000525.1, on the reverse strand, counting down.
ATAGACAATTTGCAGCCACTGATTGGAATTTCTCTATATTTATGTTGAACAGGTTTTCGTAACAATTTATTTCAAACCAAATTTTCCACAAACTTTTGCTTCCACTTTATTATGTTAGCTTCTCCTACAAGAAATATCCTTGAAATATTACATCAGTTGAACTGACGCCATACGAGTATTTTGCTCCATTGATAATTTTTTTCAATATTTTTTTCTGTAAATGCTTCAAACTTTAATTGAGTTTTAGTCAATAATAATAATAATTAAAGCTTATGACACATTGCATTCATTTGGGTTGATGCCTTACTTACATATATTAAAGTTGCTCGGCATATTTCTTCGAAAATTTTAAGAAATTTTTGTACGACAGATTTTATCTTTCTAAATGTGGCTAATCTTACACAATTTTTCGGTGTGTTTTTCTTTGATTTTAAGTATGAAAGTACTACCTTTTCCGTTTAGAATAATTTGAGCTAATTTCAGTATTTACTGTAGAATTATTATTTTTTAATCATTTTAGCTGGTCTACGGATTCCCATTAGTGTGTCGCCTTTCGAATACCAGATAAGTACAAAGTTCGTTTTCAATACAATATATTGTAGTTAGGTCTGTGGATCATATCGATATGGATTGCGGTGTTATACAGATTTCAGCCAGGTGACTGCCTTGTAGAAGCGGGCATTTGAAGAAATTTCTATTTTTTGATAAGACTGATCATGAGCCGTATGAATTTTTTCGAGATCTGGAAGTTGCAGGCCATATTTTTAACAGAGTTTTTGCGCATGTTTCGACCTTGCGTCAATGATTTTTCCAAATCTCAATCTCTTTTGTAGGAAGTATGTTCATATCCTATTACAACAGATCGGTTTACTTAAGTATCTTCCTGCGTCCTTTTCGACATTCTACAGCCCCAAATGCACCTTAAAGAGTAACTATATTCGAGCTCCATGGAATAAAGACATTACTAGCCAAAAAAGGTGCATCCACGGAAGCAGAAATTCACCATAAATTTTGGAACAAAGTCGTGAAAATGTCCATAAACATAAATGAATATAGCCCAGTCTTGTCATGGGAAGGAAACAAAATTTTTATGAAAGTTTTTGTAGTAATGAAATGCACATACTTTTATTACACCAGAAAAATGTTGGTTTTGGCTTTCATGATAAAATTAGCCCAAAACGTGTTTCACCCAAATATGAATTTAGTGACTCCCATATGAGAATTATGGGAAAAACTGAAATTTGCTGTAGACACGTGCTATGAAGTCTATTATATTATAGTTTATCTCCTCTGAAGTTTGCACCCAACAAACTTAAAAAACAATTTTTATTGACCTACATGTTTAAAAATATTCGAGCCGTCGCTAAAAGAGACTTTGTTGTCGCTATAATCTTGCTACTATCTTACTACAACAAGCTACTAGATCTTCCGATCTTTTCCAATAAAAAGAATGGTTTATAATTATAGGAAGCTTTGATTATATTGATCCAAACCTTTCTAAATGAAAAAAATGCCGTTATTTAATACTGAAGTTTCCATAGCAAAAATCATCCAATATTATTTTTGACAAAACTATCAGAAGAATCTTTTATTCTTTTTTAAGTAGACTTAATTTATATATGTATGTAACGGATCCCCGTAATGCAGTCAACATTTATTTCACAACGTGTTCTTAAAATTTTTATTACGTCCGCGGAAATTTGATGTAGAATGTACAAACCAAAGTAAATCGAAAGTTTTCAATCTCTACTACTAATCTATTTCTACATCTCTAGCATAGATGTAGTTAGATAAATGTGTTTGCGAACCATGTGCAGTTCCGAAAGCAGTATTTTTTAAATGGCTGTTCAAAACTATAAGAAAGGAATTTATTGGTATGGAATTATGGTATCTGCAGTAGAAAACTTTCAAATTGTTTCGAGGAAATACTAACCCACGGACAAGTGGGATACGGTTGTAACCTAGTACAGACGGTATTAGCTGTAGCATAGTTACTAGTTTTAAAATACTGATATATTAATTTTCATATAGTTTTTGATAGAGCTAGAACTAAAATGGATTTTCCGACCCATATAATGTATTACTATCCTTTGGACTGGTCCGCAACAATTTCCAAATAAATGATGGACAATTTTTCCCAAAAGTAAAATACCATAAAAATAAAATCTACAATGTTTTGTATGGGAAAAACAGCAATTTCTCTCTGATACAAGGTTATCTTCTGCATATAGAAAGTTTTTCTATATAAATATGTTTTTTTTCAATATTTTGTATTAATTTTTCATTAGAGATACTGTCGATTATACTGAAATTATCTGTCTAATTCGAACATATTAATCAACTTTTTTTTAACAGAAAAATATCCTCATTTACATTGGGAACAATTTTCCTCATAATTAAGATCGTTGTCACTGTTTAGAGCTAGAACTTATTGAAGAAAAGTTGACAAAGGAAGATTTTATCGACGTTTATTAATTTGAATAGACAAAGTTTTTTTTAATGATAGAGGGAATGCCTTTTCCCATGAGAAGATCACCATTCTGTTTTGGGGTCTTATTTTTCTTTGGAAAAGGTTCTAATCATTTGTATGGGAAATTGTTTTTGCAGGAAATCTCACGTCCATTCCCAAGTTGTTCTATGCAAAATCAATTAAATTATTTAGTGGGAAAGGCAGTACGCAAAAATATCCGATTATTCTATTCTATTCTATCTATTTTTATAGACTCCTCAGTTACATTTTTCAGCCTACATTTAGGTCCATAAATGTATGTAATCGTATTGTGTATTGAGGCAACAAATCATTGGATTAAATTCTGGTCTATAAAAAAATCTAATACGGAATGCAATACTCAAGTATAGTCGATTGTTCACTTCATTTTGAAGTATATTGATTCCATAGATCCTATAGAACTACTAACCACAATTGTATTAACATTTGCTATAGGAAAACTGAGACTTATACTGAAAATGTAAATATTTCTCTAAATTTTTTTTCAGTCTCGACTTAGTTCCATAAAGTTATATTATTTTCGCTTTGCAGAAGTCTTCCCAAGTATGCTGATTCAACCCACATTTTTTTTTTTATATCGTTTTATGGTTTTAGTAGAAGAACATTCTTTTTTAGACAAGTTTGTCCGGAATATAAAATTTTTCTATTGGAAATTTGTTCGTAGTAAGCGAACTTATTCGAATCCATTAATTCATCTTAATTCCCTAGAATCCTCCTTTTTTTCGTATGAAATAATTTGTCTTAATTACAATGTGGCAATTTACTTTGATAATAATTATGTTAATCTTGCATTACATTGAATTAACCTTCCCATAGCCGCCAAAAATCATTTCCGTTCAACTATAACATTTGAAGGAATCTACAGGCTACTTGTAGCAAGTTATTCTTGGCCTTGTGTCTATTTTAAAAGTGGAAGCAAATTACTTTTTAAATGGATTTCTAATATTCTATATTTCGTTTCACAACGGCCGCCATATGTACTATGCACTTTGCTGTTTTATAAGTAGAAAATAATACATTTGATTTATTCTCAAAATACTAATTTTTTTCAAGTGTGTCAGCAGCATCTGTGTAAAGTTGCGTTGGTGTATTTTGTTTTTTTTTTCTCTTTGGTTCCATTTATATTTTATTTTTAGTTTTAACTGCAATTTGAATTCATTTCTTTAAATGCTTTAGTTTAGTTTATTTTTATCTTATAATTTGCTAGCAAATTGTGCATAAATTCATTCTCAGTAACAGATAGTAATGAACTTTTGAACGTACCTAATTTTTAAAATGTACTTAATTGGATTTGATATAAACCCACATGCAAACATACAGTTTTTGTTTTAGTGAAATTTAAAAGTTACTGAAAAGCAATAAACAACATCAATATATATATATAATAACTATAATACCCAAATTTTCCTAAAAATAAGTGCAAAATATTTTATAGAATTATGGTAATATAAATATATATCTATACATACTTACATATGTAGCAAAAATTGTATTACTTTAAATATGTATAAAATTGACAGAAACAAAAAAAAGTGAATTCATTTAAAAGCAGGAAACAACAAATGTATAATATATTATACACATTTTTTTCATATATAAATATATAAATATAGCAAGAAGAAACCTGGAAAACTTAAATTAAATATGTAATTTTGTATAAAGCAATGCAGTTATTGAAAACACTTAAGCAATGATGTTGGTTAACGTTGCGAAAAGTTAGCATTTTGAAAAGAACACAATCACTTGTAATTCAATGTTTTTTTACGTACGTATGCAACAAAAGCGATTGTTCACCATTATGAGTTCTTTGCTTCCAAATTCTCTTTTGAAATAATTGGCAATAATACGAATGCAATCATTGAAAGAGAATGATGTGAAATATTAACATCATATTTTCAATTCTTACGGATTTTTGTTGCCTTTGGTATGAAGATGTGTATATATTTTAAACAAACTTTTCGTATGGTATTCGTATCCTTTGTTTGTTGAAATATAGGTTCTGTCTTTTGTTTCTTATTCGGAAACAGATTGTTAAAGGTTTTACTCAAGTCTAGAATAGCAAAGACTGTACCTCGATGCATGAATACATTAAGGAACATAATAAGAGTGATTATACTACTTTGCCCAAAAAGTAAGAATACTAGTTTTCAATTCAAATTATGTTGGGTATATCGAATCTCATAAATATATATTTTTTTTCTCAAGTTGGTAGCACTGTGGCAGATATCTGTCCCAAGTTTTATTCTTCTTACTAACTTCATTCCCAACATTTGTGTATAACTTTTGATGATTAAAACGGCATGACAACATAAAAAATCTACAATTTGTTGAATACTTAAGTGGATGGCATCATTTAGCTGAAGGCTGGTACTTCGCTACTTTTCGCGGTCAAACTCCATATCAAGAAATGTTCGTTGAATTTGAAGCCAAATTTTCAACCAAACTACTATTTTTTTCTGAGGAAAATTTTGTTACGTTCAACGTCAGTTTTTTTTTCTTGGTTTCCAACACTAAACTTCGTAACAGCTTGCACTTTTGCGTTATAATTTGCCAATTAATACATTTGTAAACTTGTGAAATGAAATACAGGGTGGCGCACCGATTGCACTACAATAAGAAATTCATATAACATTTTGTAATCACTGTACTTCATTTATTTTAATTTTTTTCTATTGTAATCGATTTTATTTTATATAACTAACTGGTTTTTTAAGATGATACACTGTAAATGACCTCCATGCTCATTCACGCATATATGAACATTCACACATATGAAAATTATTCATTCGGTATCTCCTCAATTATTGTTTTAATCGTTTGTTATACCTCTTGCTTTATCTAACCTTGGGGGCCAGCGGAAAGTGGAGTTTCTAGATATTAATTTGTTTGGGCATTTTCGTTGAAGCTCCGCCATATAACCAGTCTGGCTATGTGTGCAGTTGCTCCATCTTGATGGAACAAAATGCTGTTGAAACGAATACGTCTCTGGTGCAGTTCTGGTAAAAAAAACTGCCTCAACATCTTTAAATAACGGTCCCTACTGACAGTTGACTGTAGGACGATTCATGCACCAACCTGTAGTAAAAAAGGCAAACTTACAATTCTGAAGATATCGAACATATTATAAGGTAAAAACATAATTTGTTCTGATTTCAGTGTTGGAAATCAATACAAAAAAATTGTGTTGGTTTCCAACACTGAAATTGGAAAGTTTAAGTTGTACAGAAATGAGATTGCCCCGAAGACCAACGAAATATTCCACCATCCGCTAACGGTAGCAATTCCTGTAAAATTTGCATCTGTCATTAGGGGAATAGTAAATCATACATTCTGTCAAAAAATATCGGTAATGTCTCACTCAAACACAAAACATTTATTATTCATTCAAATTTATTGTATCGCATTCAAAGTAGACTTCATCTGAAATAATACGCTTGAATAATCCAATCATCAAAATATTTTTCAAATTAGTTTTCTTGGTACAAAATCTATAATTCGTATAATTTACCGTTTGACCTTCTGGCAAGATTCAAAGCACTCAATACCGCAATAATAAAAAAAAAAAAAAAAAATAATAATAATGTTGAACTTTGCTTTGAGTTCAATTGATTTTGAGGTAGTTTTTTCGGCTGCGCCAAAGTTTGACGGCACCATTCCGAAGCTTTCCAAACTCTTTTTATAAATGTTTGGGACGGAACTGGTTCGTTCTAGCATGTCTTCAGCGACCTTTGCATGATTGAGTTTCTCAAGAGAATTCAAGTCTTTCGAGCGTCGAGCGACAACGCGTTTCATTCCCACACAATCATGTAAAATGGTAGGAATTTGTGAGATGGAGAAAGTTCAACGGTTATCACTCTCAAATTTAAAAGACGTGTTTCAGTCATCATTCTTTACTCTATTTTAAATTAAATTGAAATATAACGAGGCAAATATTTTACCACATCTTGATCGCTTTTGAGTGCATTGTGCCACTCATACGTACATTTTTTTTGTTGAAGGCGATCCACCGTAAGCCTTCTGCAACATTTTTAGAGATTTAGTACACGAAATTTTGTAGGCAATACAAACTTAGAGACGAATTTTCTGTCGGATAATTTTATATGTTGGAAAATCGGGAAGCAAACTTTGAATGAAATGACAAAATCGAGCACTTTAAACTGGGTAATTGGCAGATCGCGCTCAAACTACGCTTCAGTATAGAGGATAGTTGTGTCACTTTAGCGACAAAAAGAATTTTGACTTTTGAAATAATCAAATTCCTGTACTTTTTGAAGAGAATGTTTAAAGCGAATAATCTCAGCCTATATAATTTATCTAATCCCGGTGTGGCGCGCGACTATCGTTCGCATAGTCGCAGTTTCAATCCCCAGTACAGTCACCTATCAACATTTGAGCCGCTTTCATCTCATATGTCTGATGAACACTTCGTGTAGTCAATTAATGGATAAGTTTAGTAAATATTTATCAATCTGTGACGTTTGGAATAGTCGTTAAACTGTAGGTCCCATTGAGTGAGTATAAATGTAGAATGCATGTTAGCTTACTGAATGTGAGAAGCTTTGTCATATCCCATTCGTGGCATGCAAAGGAGTCTGTTTTTGTTGTTTTTTTTTTTTTTTTTTTATCAAATTATACATATTTTGATAATAGGAATTGCGATTTGTAATCAATTGACTCCCGTTTTTTTTATAAGAGTTTGTATTTTTACCGACGCCATCCTCATATTTATTATCGCTGCTCAGTTGATTTTATGTTCATTCTTATACTTCATTTTTTTGTTTTTACAGACATGAACATTTACACTACTACAACTACTATCATCCACCAAGAACACATTTCTTGCTACCATGGTTCCAACCCATCTAAAAAACCTAGATCGGAACCTAAATCAAATGGAACATTGTGCCACCACTCTTCAGTCAGTGGAATGCACTACCGTGATCAATGTCACAGTACCATATTCTGTTACAGAAGACCAAAATCGAAAATTCCCAACAACGCGACTTCTATATGTAATTTAAAGAGTTCAAAAAATGTCATGACAAATCAAATGAATAGTACCACTAACAATGATGATGATGATTTAAAAATCGATGATGCAACTTTGTTCTGTCATATTCACGGTGGTAGTTTGCATCATTTTGTTGAATAGACCCGACAATAATTTGAAAACAACAGTAAATTCTTGCTTTTTTTATGCAGAAATTGCAAAAAGTTTGATCGCATAACATGTGTACAATATCTAATTGTTAAACATTCGTAACACAAAATTATAACATTATTATTGAATTTAAGAAGAGAATAATATGCATATCAGTTTTCTATTATTTAAACTTTATACTTTCGTATTTTATTATTGTATAAAATGTACTTTAATTGCAACCAATGCTTTACAAAAATTACACTAAACTTATCGTACCTTATTTTAGCTATTATTGTATACTCGTACAGTAGTGATTAAATTTTTTGGTATATGTAATTCTTTTCATTTTTATGTAATTTACGTAGCTTACTTGAAATGCAGCAAACAACAATTCAAGTTTTGTAAATGGATTTATTTGAAAATAAAGTATGAATTGCAAAAATATGTGGTGGATTTTCATTGTAGGTTAGGTTAGGTCAGTGTGGCAGTCTGAATAGACAGACTCACTTAGACTGTATTGCCCATTGTGATACCACAGAAACTAGAGATATGGATATCCCTAATTTCCTCCGTTGAACTATCCTGAGTGCCTCAAGAAGCTCTTAAGTCGAACAATATCGATATCATCCAGATCTCCTAGGTCCCTAAAGAAATAAGAGCCCAGCGTTGATACCTGCCTGTTCGCCAGAGCGGGGCAATTACCGAGAACATGTTCTATGGACTCCTCTTCCTCTTCATCTCTACAGCTCCTGCAGAAGTCACTAGTCGCAACCTTTTAAAGGGTGATTGTTTAATCGTAGCTTTTTTAAAAATCGAATAAAACACTGAAGTTTGCAGCATATATTAAAATTTTTTATTGGAATCGATAAATTGGTCTTTGCCATTTAATTTTTAAGGATTTTTTACATTTTAAATTTTAAAGATTGCTTACTACCATTTGCTGCTAAATATGCTCTATCTCGTAGTAGGAGCTTACAAATGGCTAGAGGCTTGCCCACGGATTCTAAATCGGCTGGAGTTTGTAAGGTTGTCCGTAGTCTCGCCAGCTCGCCTGCTCTACAGTTTCATGGTATGTCCCTGTTGTCCGGCACCCATATAAGGTGCATGTTGAAATGCGAAGCCATCTCGTTAAGAGATCTGCGGCAAATCAGGGCTGATGTTGAGTTCAGGAAGACAAAATTCAGAGATTTAATGGCAGCTTGACTGTCAGAGAAAATGTTAATCAAATTGATGGTAGGGATCCTTATAGTCTGCTACTAACGCATATAAACGGCTGCAAGCGGAAGGCATTCCATTATATCACCGTACAGACATATTTGATCTAAAAATAGAAATAGAGAAGAAGATACAAACCCTAGCGTGGTTTGCAAAAGGATCTTTTTTTGTGATTAGTATGCTGTTAAAACGATGGGCAGAGCACTTTCATTTTTTTTAATAATCAACTGGTCTATGCTTGTTTTCAAAAATGAGTTTTTTAGAACTCCAAATTGTGTTGATTAGCTCTGAATATACGTATAAAAAGTTTGTGTGTATTTAATATAATACTTTTTTACAATTTTCCTTTATTTGAAATTACAAAAATAACAATATTCTGAAATTAAAATGCTGCCTAGTTAAAACACTACAGTATATTTTGAGGCGTTTTGTTATTGCACAGTTTTAAAGTCACTCATTTTTACTCGCGGTATTACCATTTTGTCAATATAAGAGGCAAGTGTTGCCATATTTATATTTTCCATCCCGCTGTACTAAAATTATTCTGCTACAGATCGTACAAAAACATTCACTTCTGTTTGAAGGGTAGTCTCATTTAACTGCATGAAGTTTTATTTTCACCAATGAGATGGTTACAATCCAAAAGGGTACTTACAATTACACTTTTGGAGGTTTACTTTGTAAAACAGCGGATATGTGTGGTATCTATCTTCTTCTACCGATGAAATCGGTCAGAAACAGGCAAAATATATGTTAATGGCAATACACTTTAAATCACGTGCCTCTGAGGATCAAGAAAAAAAAAATATATAATTCGCCCCCTGAAGGACCAAGGGCTTTTGAATTTCTTCTGTATATCATGTAAGAACAATGTTCATTTCGATGATTTATTTTCCAATACTTACAATCGCGATACTAAATGTTACGTGGCCGTTTCTATAATGTTCGATTTTGCAAAGAAAATTTCTCTCATGCGAAATAAATATTGTAGGCGATGTTATCGAACAGCAAAAATGACCCGCACACAACGTGACCAATTCAAAAGACATTCCAACGAAAATTTTATAAGATCTTTTAATAGGCATTTTCTTTAATATTTTGTAAGTTTACAAATTTGTGAAATCGTATACTTTGTATTACAATTTTATTATTGAGGTAAAATATTGAACAGTTTAAAAAAAATCCTTATCAG
>JAHXMU010000525.1:2515874-2527379 GCA_019455685.1 Philornis downsi | reverse complement strand
AGCACATTTGTGCGAAGCAGAAAATGGCCACCACTTGCGGGATATCATTTTTTAATAACTAATTTAAAAATATTCCCTTATAAATTTACTGTATTTAAAAAAAACATTAACAAAAATATGTCTTAAATAAAAAGTTATAAGCAATTCACACCACTTCGGTCATTTTGGGCCACCCTGTACAATCGCTTATTAGCATTAAATATAAAACTTTCTTTTTATAGTCCAAGCGAAATTTGAAAGCACATAAACGGGGTTATCCATTCACTGATTTCAAAATCGCCGGTCTGTCAGGGTTATCAGCTGTTAAATACCTGTCATCTGAAGTGTTATTTATCTAATAAAAGGTTTGCCATTTACGAATATGGATCGCTTAAGAACCGAAGAATGCGCAAAACTTACTAACAAAGTGATGATTCACTAACTTACTAACAAAGTGATGACTCAACACGACTTATTTTAGTTTTATTGCCTGAGAAGTTTCTAGAAAACGTAATTTCACGTTTTGACAACGTCTTTTTTGTGGTTACGTCAAAGACCGACGTGGATAATCCCCAAACGTACCCCCCGAAATGTGCGAACAATTGGTCGAAAAAGGCCTCAAGATTATCCACTGCTGCAACGAATCCAGAGGACATTGTGTGAGCATTATATTTTGTTCTGTTATTTCATTCTAATGAAATAAAAGTTTCAAAATCATATCTTTTGTGTGTTTTGTTCAAATTTACTTTTGAAACCGAAAAATGGATGACCCTGTATTTAACCACTTCATGGTTAAACAATTACTATCATTTATATTAGTCTACCATGTCTTATATTCCGTTAGCATTTTTAAGGCATAACTTCTGTTCAATTCTAAGTTATGATCCGAAAACGAATCATATTATTTTCTAAATATTATATTAGCGGTTATTTTTCATTGAATCCGTCCAGAGGTAATTCGATTGAATTTTCAAAAACCGAAGTGATTTTGGAACCAAAAACTGGGATCGCAGAAATGTAAAAGAGTGAGTGATCTATTAATAAATACTTTCATGGTGATTTTAATTTTAATAAAGTTGTGAGTTTCTAAACGCTTTTAATAGCTCCGTAATTTTTCTATCTTCAAGGGAAGGGATGAAGGTATATGCCATTAAATACGACCACAACGACGCGTTTAAAATAACAAATATCTTTTGACCGAATTTGCTTTACGAATTTTAAAGATGGTTAAGCGATTTCTGTCCGCTTGGTCTGGTTGATATGATTTGCTATAAATAAAATAAACGATTATAATCACTGTCAACTACTGTATTAGTTGCTATCTTAGTTAGTTCCTTCCTATTGATGAAATTTTGAGCAAACTAGGTTGTCATTTTAAAATTGTTATGATGAATATAAACATCAAATAATTTCAAATGAACTTTGAAATAACATAAAATATGTTCTCTATTTAAATTATTTATGTTTTTAGACATCAGAGGAGGGAATTAGTATTGCGGAGTATCGATGAAAATGCGACGAACCGTGAATAATGTTTTTCATGTAAATGTAGTAGTAGGAATAGGATTAAATTCTAAATCTTGTTCTGTCCCAATAAATAATTGTCCTGGATGAAACTTTTCAAATGTAGAAGTGTGTTAAAAGCGTTGTTCATATCAAAACTTATCTTGGAAAACACTTTTTATACAAAGAAGTACGTTGAAAGACGATGTTCATATCAAGAAGGGTCTTGAAAGAAGCCTTTCACATGAAGAGGGGTCTTTTCCTTACGAACACTTGTCTTGCAGGAATCTTTTATACAGAATATATATTTTTCTACTTTAACAATATTTTCAAGTCAATTTCTATATGAAAAGTGTGTTTCACGTTAATCGAAATGAAAACTACCTTCCAAGAAAAGTTGTTGGTATGGTAGGTGTCGTTCAAGATATTTTCGTTTACCGAAAGTTGCTTGAAAGTTATGTTTCTTTGTAAAAAGTGAATTTCAGCAAGGTTTTTTGAAAAATTATTTGCTATACGTTCCTACGTGAAAAGTACCTTCCGTGACTCTTCTATATGAAAGGTGACACTATCCTGTAATAAAATATGTGAAAAATTTATCTAGTTCTGTATATGTAAGGTACCTTCCATGACACTTTTCTAGGTAAATGTTTATTTAATAAAACTTTACCATAATGAAAGCGTCTTCCTTCCATTACACTTTTCTATAATAAAAGCTTTTTCCATGACATAAGAAACGTGTTTTCTATGTCGTTTTTTCTATAAAGACTCTTCTACATGAAAAGCTTCTTTCATGAACTTTTTTTGTTTAAATTGCCTTTTATGATACTACCCTATGTGAAAATAAGTTTCACGGTACTTTTCTGTATGAAAATATGTGACATTTTCCTATAAGAAACGTGTCTTCTGTGACACTTTTCTATAGTAAACTTGTCTTCTATAACATTTTCTACAGGAAGACTCTTTTCTAAATGAAAGAATCTTTCATTACACTTTTTTTTAATTGCCTTTCATGACACTGTCCTGTGTGAAATGTGTGTTTATTTTCTCTAAGAGATGCATCTTCTATGACATTTTCTGTAGGAAGTTTAGTTTCTTTTCTACATGAAGAGGGTCCTCCAGTACCTTCCATGATGCTAACCTATGCGAAAAATGTGTTTCACGGTAATTTTCTTTAAGAAAAATGTCCTCTCTGACACTTTTCTAAGCGAAGTTCATCTTTCAACACATTTTGTTGCATGAAAGTGTCTTTCGAGGCAAATCTCTATATGATAAACGTCCTGCATATAAAAAAAAAAAAACGCTTTAACGTGTTCTTGGTGACTTATAGGAAACTTTTCATATAGAAAAATATATTAGTCTCCTAAGTCAATCCATTTCAGAAATCTCTTCGTTAATTTCGATAATTTGCCGTTATAGAGAGATTCATCCAAAACACTTGTTTATAAAAAAAGTTTCTTCTAAGACACTTACTATTTGGTAAGCAGAATATTTTTATATAGAAAAGTATTTCTTATTAGACTTTTTGTTATGGAACAGTGTGTAATTGGTTACTTAATTTTCAGGCACATAAAATTGCTGTGATGCGCCATGATTGATTTTAAATGAAGCCCTAATGCTCCTGAAGAAGAAAATGATATTGCATGTATTTTAATAAATTACACTTCTAAACAGCCATTTGATACATTTTATATATATAAAGGTTGTCCCAACAAGAACGCAAGATTTAAATTTTAAATAAAACACAGATAATTAAAAAAAGAAATCGTGAAACTTTATTATATCGTAAAGTAGACAGAATGGTGTTATGTATGGAACAACACATCTGACAGATGGATGCCGCCGCTTTGCTGGCACACATGCGATCTTTTAATGAAAATTTCAATGACCGTTTTGCGTAAATGCTGCAGTATTTCATTAATACAGCGTCCAATTTCCTTTTTTAAGACTTGATTCGTCGTCGGCTTATTCGCGTAAACCATCGACTTCAAAAAACCCAGTAGAAAAAAGTCTAATGGTGTTAAATCGCACGATCTAGGCGGCCAATTCTGGTCTCCAAAATGCGAAATAACACGACCGGGAAATGACTGATGCAGCAATTGAATTGTTTCTCTGGCTGCATGACATGTGGCGCCGTCTTGTTGAAACCACATGCCCTTCACATTCATTTCTTTAATTCTATGCATGAAAAAACTGGTTATCATTTCACGACGCCGAACACCATTGACTGTTTGCGCTTGACATGCCTCATTTTCATAAAAAAAAAAGGTCCAGTGATTCCTTCAGCCCAAAATCCACACCACACAGTGACACGTTGAGGATGCATTTGCTTCTCGTGAATCACTCGATGATTTTCTTCACCCCAAATGCGACAATTCTGCCTATTGACGAAGCCATCAAGATGGAAATGGGCCTCGCCACTGAAGATGATTTTATCGGCAAAATCAGCATTTTCATGTTGTCTCTCCAATACCCAATTAACGAACTCCCTTCGCTGTCCATGGTCAGCTGGCTTTAGTTCCTGAACTTTGTATGCATGAAGATGCAAATCTTTCGTCAATATTCGCTGCATAGTGGATTTGGAGACACCAATTTGCTGAGCTCGGTGCCGAATTGAGGTGGATGGAGTTTGAGCGACATCATCACGTACAGCTGCGACATTTTCGGTCGATCGACCTGGTCGAAGGCGCGTTGTTGTCTTTACATCACTAACAGACCCAGTTTTGGCAAATTTATCCATTAATCTCTTTACAGTTGACTCTTTTGGAGCATTATTGTGACTCCAAATTGATCGTAGTTTGCGAACTGTAGCCGCAAAACTTTCACAATTTCACAATGATAATGCGTTGTTCATTCGTGTAGCGCTCCATTTTTACTAACCTCGTACCTTCCACTAGCAAACAATAACAATTGTTGAAATGTCAAATAATGACACTTCGAAGGGCGTCAAATTTAAATCTTGCGTTCTTGTTTGGACACCCTTTATAAAAGGAAGGAATTGGTTTTACTTACTACTAAATGGTTATTTTACATCAATTGTCATTAGATCGTCGATATCAATTACGGTTTTAGTTAAATTGTATACATTATTAAATATTAACTAATTCGCACCAACTAGGCGTAGCTACAGAAGTATCACCTACGACATAGTTGAAATTTTAGTCCAACTACTTATTTTTTTTTTTTTTGGTGTAGACATCATAATTGCCGTAAATCTTTATGCAACTTATTAATATTTGGCACAGCTTAATATTTCGCCTTATTGTAACCGGGGATTGTAAATTAGTAATATCGACCCACATCTTTGGGAGTCTCCCATTCATTTATTCACTGTAAATCCTAATTCGTCAACTATATTAAAACACATTTTTGTCGATTGTATTAGCTTGTAATGCTAGGCAAAACTTAAAAAATCGATCGGTAAACTACACCTCTTCTAGTATCTCTCATAGAAAAGACGCATTTAACCCATATACGAGTATACTTATGTTTCTGTCTTTTATTTTCTTGCACTAAATTCAGTAAAATTTGATATATGTTAACCGTTTGCTAAAGTGCCCCCTGGAAATTAAAATGAGTTGCATTGTCACAACCCTTTTGGTAGCTCCCTTACAAATTTGCCGATTTTCCGAAATTTAATATTTTTCTTCTTTAATTTTCAATCAGTAAAGCCAAAATTCTTGTCTATTACATTGACATGTAATATTTGTAGAATCCAACAAAAATCCACCAAGTAACCCCGCACGTACCGTAGTTTTCATAAAAATGATCGATTAGAAACACATATTCTTAGCTTCGTATCCTTCAATCAAATTTAGCACAAAATAAACTTTAAACAGGGACTGAAAATTAACGGTATTGTTTTTAGTTTCTTTATCGAAATATAATTTTTCTTCTGTAATCCCAATTCTGTATTCTGAAATAACTAAAATTTTTGTCAATTGCATAACATAGAATGCAAAAATAATCGGCTGGATAACTTCGCCCTTTCTGATAACTATTTTACAAGTTAAAAAATTTAGCGCACATATATCTAGATTCTTATCTGTCCTTCAATTCCACTAAATCCAGTATAATTTAACAAGCTTCAGGCTTTTAGTATACTTGGTTTTGGGAAATAGTCTGAATTGCCAAGCCCTTAGGGAGTCTCACATATAACTTAGCCGATTTGGTAACCTCTTTATAATTTCGAAGCAGTATACAGAATAAATTATAATAAGAAAATGCGGTAAATTGTAATTTTACTTCTTATATTGCGTGTTAATTCAGATCAATTGCGATTTACCACGCCCCTCCTTCTAAAAAAATTCCAATATATTCATCATACATCATATATCTGTGGTCACAACCCGTAACAGCCTAACTCGAGTTAGGACACAATTGAGTTATTAGCACCATCGTATTCAGCGTATCTAAATTTATTTGCTCTAAATTTGTCATGTTTGTATCTCTTCTAAGAAGGCAATTAATCCTAAAAAACCTAATAGTTTAAGTTATTTTTCTAAATGATTGTTTTGGCATAACTGCCTAAGTCAATTTAGGATTACAACAAATATAAACATTATTTTTTCATCATTGCCTAAATCAACTTAAGTTGGTAATCCAAAAAAATAAAGAAACAATTTTATTTTCCTAACTTGAGTTAAGCTCTTATTCCGAATTACAATTTGGTTTTTTGATAAACATAAATTGAGTTAAGGTCTTTCTCCAAACTTAAAGTTTTTTATTTAATCTGGAATAATAGCCTAACTCAACTTGAACTTTTTGACTTTCTTTCGTTCAACAATTCATAAGAGCCTAAGTGTCATTTTCGATAATATCTTTTGACTGCGAGAATAAACAACTATTTTTTGTTAACAACCAAGTAAAGAAATTCGTTTCCTTGGAATCTGTAGCAAAGTTTTCCAAAAAACACCTTCTCCTGATTTTCAGTGAAGATTCAAAACTTTAAACTCCTGTACTGAAAATATTGAAAAACAGACTTAGGCTGTTATGGGTTGTGACCACAGATATATCCATCAGTCTCGTCATCTTATCTATAAAATGATTGTACAGCCTCGATTAAATTCAGCTGTTCAATATTTTATCATCCCTGCGAAAGTCTTCATAAACACCACTGATTTTTAGTTTTATTATATTAATTATTGCCTTAAAATTCGGTATATTTGCCAATTCGTCTACGATCATAGTTTTTTAATCATTAACTGTTCGCCGAGTATTTGAAATATTTAACTGATAATTTAATTTTATTGCTACATTTCAATAAAAAATAACACAGCTAAATCAACATTTGTGCATAATTTCGTTGACTTCTCTACTCACACATCGAGCTGACAGCTGCAGACCCCTTTCCTTCTCGGACGGTTCACCTTGTCGAAGTGATAAGGAAGTGGCGTGTACTCATTCGTACTTACTATATATGAAAACAAAGTATAGTAGTTGGGTTGGTTGCTTGCTGGATGATTCAACAGCCTTTACATCTTGACCGATTAATTGCTTAGTGGAAATCATATGGAATTTTATTATTACAGCTTGATATAACAATGAATTAACGTGTCTGCGTCGAGGAGCGCTCGACTCATTCTTAATTTATAAATTTATTAATTTTTAAGGAGTTGCAAATAATGTTGAGAAAGTTTCCTATAACATTTTTCTGAAACCTGTGTTGAAATATTGAATAGCCGATTTTGTGCATATGTTTAAACAAATGCCAAAATTTAGAGCGCTACGTTATATTTTTCCATAAATTGGGGTGATCTACTTTCTGTCTTTAGTAAACTAAAGTTATTGAAATTTATTCCATATAAATTTAGTTATCTTAAAGTTAAAGTTACTGTAATTTATTGAAAATCCTATACTGAAATTTTTAAGATAAGTCCTTTTGTCGAATTGATCGTTTGATTCCAAATATTCGTCGAATATAGTTTGATTCTAAGTACAAAATGCATGTAAATTCGGGAATTGGAATTCAGGGTAAGCATTAACCCACACAGAACGCGCAAACGGAAAATGACACGTTTTGGGCTAATATATGGTTGTTTAAAGTAAACACTGCAGTCATTTTTGTTCCTTCGGAACGGAATTAATATTTTGATAATTATTTGGTACAGGAATTTTAATATTTATTGCATCATGCATCAAATTTTATTGAACGAGTTCAAGAAAGTAACAAAAGGGTATATAAAACATCGATATTCAATTAATTTCAATAAAAATCAGTTTTTTTCTGCTCTGTTAGTTTCCTCTCTTTTTAGCTGCTCCACCCTGACACTCTTCGTTATACAGGAGGTAGCAAAAATAGGTGCTAGAGGTCAATGCCAGCTTTTAAAATGGATAAAAATTAAACTGAAACAGGCGCTCATGTATACGCAGAATAAAATTATACTAATACGTGATCACAAAGGTAATATGTTGGCTTCAAGAGATCTATTTCGAAATATTTATTTGATTTGTGGAATAAATTTTGCTGGAATGATAACAATTATAATAGAATAAAACTGTATAAGTTACAAAGTAACATTCAGTAAAAATGTACTTTGTCAAATTTACTAAGAAGAGATTTAATTAAACTATATGAACTTAAAATACGAATGGGACTTACAAACGTCTAACACATATTTCTCACGAATACACCAGTTATCGTGAAAGTAGAAATGAAGGGTCGCGCAATAGAACGCGCATATTTAAAAAATAGATTAAAAAATGAATACGAAAGGTATGATTAAAATAAATCTAGGGCATTGTGGAGTAATAAATGGAGTTTATTTTTTAAAAATAACATCATCTAAATGATGACCCTCTCTACGACGGCACTCCTCTAACCGCAAACGAAAATTATTGAAAACTTTCTTCAGTAATACTGGTGTAATGGCTGCCATTTCACCACGGATATTCTCCTTGAGCTGAACGATGTTTCTTGGATTATTACTGTAGACTTTGTGTTTGAGGTATCCCCACAAAAAAAAGTCAAGAGGCGTCAAGTCTGGACTATGTTCGGGCCATGGGATATCACTTCTCTTCGAAATCAGTCTGCCAGGGAACATCTGCTTCACCACCGCCATGGAGTCATTTGATGTGTGACAGGTAGCTCCATCTTGTTGGAACCAAGTTCTGGAATTCACTATTCTTGAACTTTCAATTTCTGGAGCCAAAAATCCGTCCAACATCTCAACATTGCGTTCCGTATTAACCGTGACGTTTTGGGCCCGCGCATGTTCGAAGAAAAAAGGACCAATTATTCCTCTGCCAGAGATTGCTGCCCATACTGTCACTTTAGGACTATGCAATGGTTTCTGGTGTTTGATTTTGGGACTTTCACTGTTCCAGTAACGACAATTCATAAGGAAATGAACCTCGTCAGAGAAAAGGATATTGTCAAAATTGGAAAATCGATTAAGCATTTCATTAGTAAATGCAAGCCTAGCTATGAAGTCAGACTCTTTCAATTCTTGTGTTAATTGCCGCTTATATGGATGCAGTTTAATATCCCCGCCCGCGCCTTTTCTACCCCGCAAAAACAGATGATGCAATATGCACGTTCTATTGCGCCACCCTGTATTAAAGGTATTGAAATGTTGTCAAACTCAAACGAATTTCAAAATATCAAAATAACATCTTGATATGATATGTCTATTAATGGCCCATTCAGACTGTGTGTTCGTGTGTTTTCTGATTTCAATTCGTTTAACAGCTAATTATTGTATGGAAAATTAGCTATTGAAAGGGATAAAATTGCAAAAAAATTAAAATAGTTAATTTCGCGGCAGTCTGAATGGGCTATAAAATACATACATACATGGTTGGGGGTCTACATAGGTCACTTCAGTTACGACCCTACAAATGTAAATAAATATAGGGTGATTTTTTAATCGCAGTTTTTTTTTAAATCGAATAAAACACTCAAATTTGCATTATATATTAAAATTTTTTATTGGAATCGGTAAATTGGTCTTTGTCGTTTAATTTTTAAAGATAATTTCATGTAAATGTTGTCCGCGGCTCTGTCTCAAAATGTCCATTCGGAAGGTGCAATTTTTCGTCACTTTTTCCAGCATTTTGCCCTGTATTCCACGAATAACGCGTATTATGTTATCCTGTAAGGCTTGTCCACATAGACTAACGACCTGCCATAACCCCTCAAGAAATAATCAAGATCGCGTATCTTGGCTCGATATCGTTCGCCGTTGACAGTAACGTTTCTTCCACGGTCGCCTTTGAAGAAAAGTGGACCGATGATGCCACCAGACCATAAACCACACCAGACTGTCCTTTTTTCGGGATGTATCGGTAATTTATGTATGGTATTTGGCTGTTCATCACTCCAGATGCGACAGTTTTGCTTGTGTACGTATCCGTTCAGCAAGACATGAGTCTCATCGCTGAACACAATTTTTCGATAAAACACGGATTTTCATTGAGCTTTTGTAAGGCCCATTCACCAAAAATTAGACATTGTGTTAGGCCATTCGTCATTCCATGATAAAATGGCAGAGTATACTGTACACTTTTCACTTTGACAGATGACGTTTGGACGCTGCCAACCTGAACAACTTAAATCTTAAAAAAATCACCGTATAAATAGGTAATATTTCCAAACTTCTCTCATTTCTTCCTGTGATGCACCACGACGACGTTTTTCAGCGTAGAAATAGAAAATGTAAATAAAATAGAAAACAGATGATGTTTATTGAAATCCTCTTTACAGCAACTTTTAGTTGGTCTTTTGGTTTGATGTGTTATGTACCAAATGTTAAATTTCCTGTACCAAACAATGGCCTGAACATTAATTTGGTTTGGAGGCAACGGAAAACGTCTCTAACGTTTATTTCAAACAACCCTGTGTATTACCCTTAAATGACAAAATTTTCCTCTGTGTATTCCGTTTGAAGTCAATACTTCAAAACGAAATGGTAGGGAATTGTAATTGCATCAATTGCATACATTTTGTGTTGGAAAACAAATTCCATTCGAAGAAAATCCAATCCTTTAAGTATATGCTAAATTAGCAACTCTAGAAAATAAGGTAGCAACTCAGACCATTTTCGTGCGCAGAGTCATGTGTAAAAACAGTCTAATGAAATTAAATTTCGGAAAATTGATCAATTGGTATGAGAGGTGCTGGGAGGGATTTGTTGATATAGCCTATTTAGAATTCCCAGCTAAGATCTTGCAAAAGATTGGGCTTTACCAAACCCAAAGAAGTTTCATGAAGATTTACGCCATTTATTGAGTCTACCAGCTAGCCAGCCAACTAGACGGACATTGCTTAACCGACTTGAAAGCCATGAGCACACATTTGGTCAACAAATACCTGATATTTTATACATTTCATTCTAGAAAATTAGTATAAAAAGGGACTTCTGTGTTCTCCTTAAAAAAGTTTTTGGGAATAAGTTTCGAAAAAACAATATTTTCCGCACATAATTATGTCGCAACGTTTAACCAAAGGAATCCGATTATAATGTACTTTAAAATACCAATCAGTTTAGTTCCTTACAAACCAAGTTTGTTGAAACCGTGGCAAAAGAAATCAATAACGAGATAATGTTCAGTGCAGCTGGTAATAAAGAACATCATTTTGTACTAATTAACATCACCATTCGGGTGACGTTATAAACGCCGTTAATTTTTTTTTACAATTTTGTGGATTTTCTAAAATAACCTCAGCATAATACTTTATCATCCTTCTGATGTTTCTCCGTGATGTTTCCTAAAATTATACCAATTCAATGACAAATGGATCAAATTATTTGTTCGTTATTCACTACAAAAGAAATTCGTTGAAATGTTGAAATTTGTGTGAAAATCGTAGGGTAGATGTACGGAAATATGAATATAGATGATAGTGCGTAATAGTTGTTGTAATCGGGCTCCACTGTATTTCTAAATTGTTTGGAAGTACTCGAGATTAGCACAAAATTATTTCAGGCAGCGAAATAAAAATGACGTTTGCCGTCACAGGTTTCTTCGTAGCATGGAGACACAGCTATCTTTTAATAAGTTATATAGAATTTTTGCTTGGAATTT